>JAVLUX010000030.1:28595000-28735000 GCA_032164185.1 Moxostoma hubbsi | reverse complement strand
GAGATTGGCTCATTCAGTCTAAAACGGAAAATGTCTTTGAGTGCGACCTCATTAAAGTACACCCAGCAAGCCAGAGCACAGAGGTCCTCCACATAATCCTCCAGGGGACGATTCCTCTGACATAGGCATAGGAGTTGGATTGCAAATTTATTAAAATCATGATATCCATAAACCCTTAAATACAAATGTAAACAAAACATAAACTTGACTTAACTTAAACTAAACTTGACATATACTTGAACTCTCAACCAAAGTTACAACAACAATCAATACCTGACAATGGATAAAGGAAAACATGAGGCTTAAATACATGACATGGGAGAACACATGACAAAGATAACCAATAAACACAAAGAACTCTAAACAAGATAACAAAATAATCAACCAATGAAAACAAGACACATGTACATGGAGGAAAACATGACATCACATGACAAGGGAACCACATGACATGAAACAGGAACTAGAATTTCAAATAAAAGACATGAAAAACATGAACCAACTGTGGCAGCATGGGCATGGTCAAGCTTCTGTCCTTAGAGAGAGAAAGTGGTAAGGGCGCTTGCACCTGAGCTAAATTATGTTTAACACCTGTTTATGATTCCAGTGAGAAAGGGGGGGGGGGGGGGAATATATAAGCATACAAGCAACCAGCAGCGAGAGGGAGACTGGGTCAAGAGCCTTACTGTGAAGCTGAGATGTGAAACTAATGTGATTTAGTGACTACGTGCCTGTGAAGCTGTTAAGTTGTTGTGAAGCTGTAAACCAGGGAAGTGATAAATTAAAAGTTATCTACCTGTGTTGGAAGAAACCAGCCCCAGTTGTCCTTCTCTGTTACACCAACAAAATACACATGACTACACATAGTTTGAGAAATAGATGCCTCACATGTCCTCAGCTGACAACTTCATTGAATTCTACCCACTCAACACTAGTTTTATGTACAACATTAAAGAGAAGACTCAGGGGTGCAGGCCTTATGGGAAGAACTGCAAAGAAAAAGCCACTTGAAAAAGAAAATGTTAGAGTGGACAAAGAAGCATAGACATTGGACAACAGATAATTGGAAAAGAGCGTTATGGATCTCAACCCCACTAAGCTTTTGTGGGATCAGCTAAACTGTATGGTGCGTGAGTAGTTCCCGACAAGACTACAGGAAGCATGGGGTGAAATGTCACAAATGAGTATCTGGACAAACTGACAGCTGGAATGCCAAGCTGTCATTGCTGCACATGGAGGATTTTTCAATGAGAATGCTTTGAAGTGGTTTAAAAAGTTCTGAATTTTTTTTTTTTAAATTATAATATTAATTTTTCACATTATGAATGTCCTGACTATACATTGTTATCAGCTGAATGCCACTTTGGTGAATAAAAGTACCAATTTCTTTCTATAAGAGCAAAATCTGTACATTATTCCAAAATTTTGGCCGCCAGTGTAATATTTTTATGGCAGTTTTTTGACACAAAAAATAATTATGCGTAAAAATTAATGTTGCTGCTAATCATTGAATTATCCCAGACTGTGATGATAATAATAATAATAATAATAATAATAATAATAAAATATCCCTTTAGCTTAGTTAAAATCCTTAAAAAGAATGAATATTTGGTAGTTATGATCAGGACTGATGTTGGTTAAAAAAATTAACTCATTGAAAGTGGAAAATAATATTAATAATATTATTATGGCAGTTTTTTGACGTGGACATTTTTGTCCTCTAAGGACCTCTGAGTAACTTTTTTTTTTAAGCACAAGGGCTAAGTAGATAATAACTGAAATGCATGGTCTGCTTTGCTATTCCCACAATAAATAAAGATGATATTTGGAAGATAACTGAAGCCAGCTAGGAATCAGGCAATTAGACTTGGATACAAACAAGCAATTTATCCACTAGAGGGCTCCCTGCACTATACATTGAGCCGTAGCACTTAGAGTGAATCTCATGGATCCAGATGTGAGGAGAACCATTACAGTGGCTGCAATTACTCAGATTAAGATAGAATCTGTTTGAAATTTCAAGGCTGTTAGTCTGCTGCATATAAACTACCAGTCAAAATTTGGATACTTGACTGAATTAATGTTTCTCAACATGACCTCATATAAAAGGTTTTATTCTTAAAATGAGTTTGTTATTTTGGATATTATTCATAATATTTTAATTATATTATTACTACATATATATATATATATATTAGTAAATTGTGATATTGCAAGAAAATAAAAAATAAAAAAAACTGACTACAGTCATAAAAAAATGCATATATTATTTAATAAGAATAACAAGTAAGGCCCAAGTTTTTTAAAATTTCATATGTGACATTTCTGCAACATCCCCAGAGCTCAGACGCTCGGTGTTTACGTCAGCGTCCGAATTATCACACTAATTTCGTTCACTCACTGCTGAGATATAGTGTACATTCTGCAATTATCTATATAGGAAATAGTGAATGAGCGACCAATTTCGGACACAGCCACTCTCTTAACCATACGATCACCTCGCGCCCTCACATATCACTCGCGCGCGGCCGGCGCACCTCGCTGTGCACGCGCAGAAATGCTGTCAGTTCACGCTCCAGTTGTCGATCACGCGAATTGCAGAGCAAAATGAATTTATTTACACTCAACTAGGATGTTCATGTGGATTTATACAGTTAATCTGCCTGAAGTAGCTATGATTGTTTCCATAAATACTGCTCATTACATGCGGGACAAAGCACAGTGATATTGCTGCAATGATTTAAAAATATACACTTAAAAACTGATGTCATAAGAGCCCAGTTACATTATCACCTTGAAAATGATCTCATTACACAGAAAAGCCTGCATTAAGATTAGAGCCAAAACTTACCTTAAATTTGAGTTGTGATTTTAATCTTGAAATATCATCTAAGCTTGATGTTTAATGAAGGCGTTGCATGACTTTATGTCACTGTGCAGAGCGAAGAAAGTGTTTCACTTTGAAGAGTTTGATGCTGCTGCAGTGAGACCAGTTTATATATATATATATATATATATATATATATATATATATATATATATATATATATATATATATATATATGGTACTCCAGCCTTGTGCTTGCGGCTGAATCACAGCAGTGCTGATGCATGGCTATATCGCACTCTGGCTTGTGTGATATATATATATATATATATATATATATATATATATATATATATATATATATATATATATATATATATAAACTGGTCTCATATTATAAAATATATATATATATATATATATATATATATATATATATATATAGGCCTATACACACATACACACACACACACACAAACTGGATGTGTTTAAAAATAATTCCAGGTGGATTCCTCATGAATGTCTGACAAAATGTAATTTAGGCAAAGTAGTTCCGTAGGTAATTACAGCAGTGCTGATGTAGGAACATATAGCACGATTGCGAGTGTGATATTGCCTATATACAACAGTTCAATGAACAAGTACATTTAAAAACACATTTGTGCATGGAACTACTTCTTACGTGACTGATCAGAATCTGCCGTTGCTGGTTCAAAATTATGCTACTTTGAGGAAGCAAACATAAACATGTAATATAAGTACATACTTCCACTTGTGTTATTTCATAGTTTTGGTGACTGCTATTATTATAAAATGTGTAACATTTTAACAATTAAGAATTAGTAGATGTTTTCAAAGTTTGACATGTGTTGTACATACTGTATGCGGTAGTTTACGTGCACACTAAAGACTTGGAAGCATATGTAACCCTGTGGAACCCATTCAAGATTTTTTTCCAATAATTTTGCTCTTCATTTTCTTTATTATTTATTTAATATTTCAATTTTATGTTTATATGCCTCATCTTTATAGGGTCAATTCACCAGTCAACAAAAATATACTCTTTCTGACATGACAATTATAGACCATTTTCAAATCTGCTTAAGCACAAGGGAAAGCGATTTGGTTTAAGGTTGAATTGGGCCAAGCTGCCCTTTCTGCAAAATCCATCAGAACATGCCCCTCAGCGTTTCGCCTTAGCTTGTTGTATTTGCTTATGGAAGGACACTCATCTCTGACAAAGCGATTGATGGCTGCGTAATAGATTTCCCATCCTCAGATGTCCCGTGACAGCTTGTGGTTTCACTGTATGACAGTCCATTCCTGTGATGTATCTATCGCTGGCTCCCTTCTGGACAGGACTCTGTGGACAGTGTGTGTTTGACAGAGAGAGAGAAATAAGAGAAATGTAAGATGGTGCTTTACGTGAGTAATAGTGATGATTTGTATTGTTACCTCTAGTTCTACACTTTTTTTCAACAAATATAAAGTTCCTTGCACCAAAAATAAAATAAATGAAAATAAAATAAAATACAAATGGAATTATCTGTATTGTTCCCTGTTGACAACTTGTTGCCAGCCTCCTATATCTTATCAGGCGAGACATCAGTGGTCTGAAATGGGATTATTTTTTATCATCACCAGCTTTACAAGCACACATTCGGGTACGGGTAGTATTTGTATTGTTATATAGAGTGTGGATAATGGTGTAGATTGCATTGCTAGTGCACAGTGCATTGCGGTATGTAATGAACTGTGTGTTCTAACCTAAGATTACACTCTTGTTGACTTACAGGAGCCACAGATTCGTCAACCTCCTCCTCCACCAGCTTTGTGAATGGAGCCACCAGTAAGAATTTGCCTGCAGTACAGACTGTTGCCCCAATGCCTGAGGACACAATGGAGAACATTAGGTGAACCAGGATCGATCTATCTATCTATCTCTATCTATCTATCTATCTATCTATCTATCTATCTATCTATCTATCTATCTATCTATCTATCTATCTATCTATCTATCTATCTATCTATCTATCTATCTGTCTGTCTGTCTGTCTGTCTGTCTGTCTGTCTGTCTATCTGTCTATCTATCTGTCTGTCTGTCTGTCTGTGTTTATTACAATTTAAGTTTTGTACAGAATTTTTTTATTTATTCACCATCATGCCATTCCAGACCTGTATGACTTTCTTTCTTACTTGAAACATGAAAGCAGTTAGTCAAGTCAATTTTATTTGTATTGCGCTTTTCACTATACACATCGTTTCAAAGCAGCTTTACAGAAAATCATGCATTAACAGAAAATGAAAACAGTAATATCTATAAAGTCATCATTGTGTAGTTTGATTAAATATAATTTTAAATTGTGTATAAAATAACTTGAATTGAATAATTGAATTTAGAACCCCAGTTAGCAAGCCGAAGGCGACTGTGGCAAGGAACACAAAACTCCACAAGATGTTGGTTTATGGAGAAAAACGTTCTCCATCAGTCACCATTCTTTTTTGTTATATGGGTAAGAAAAACAGCTGAACACACTTCGAAATATCTCCTCGTGGTTTGGAATGAAATGAGGGTATGTAGATGATGACAGAATTTTCCCTTTTGGGTGAGCTAACACTTTAACCATGGTTAAAGGTTTATCGCTGTAACTTTATTACTTAGTGTGTCTTAGAAATTATCCAACATGGGAATTATTTTCACTGTCATCTCAGACGCAGTCATGTTTGTTTTTGTTGCCAGTATTGCCAAGATTTTAATATCATCACCAAAAGAGGGGGTCAGCACTCAGCCTTGTTATTTCATTTTTTACAGACACTCCTTTGTTTAGTGCAATGGGAGACAAACATTTTGCTTTTGTTGGGGTTGCGATAAACAAGTCACCATGCACCTTACGTATCACCTCTACACACTCAATGCCCACCATGTTTGTGTGTGTGTGTATGAGTGTAAGCTGTCAGAGAGGGCTACACGAGTGCTAATGTAGAGAAATCAGTGCATGGAGGTGTTTTGGGTAGTGTGTCGAAACCATGCTGACCTGGGCTCCATCCCTTCACCTCATCTAATGCTTTGTGACAGACATCTCACAGACATGCCATTGTCTGACTACACAGGAGAGACTGTGTGTGTGTGTGTATACGGCTCTCTCTTTTGCTCTCTCGTTGCCTCTACACTTTAGGCGCACACATGTACACACTCTTTGTGACTCTTCTGCAGTGCCAGGAATCGCAAATCAGTTGCCATGGCAGCAGTAACCGACAGCACTTAATGGGAGTGTGAAGTCAATGATGAAACTGTCTGGATGTAGAAACTGTGATGCCTAACCCGCACTAGAGGAGAAGAGAGCTGTTTTGCTGTCGCTGTCTGTGTCTCATTAGTTTTCTTGATTTTTTTCCCCCTTATTTTTAACGCTTAGTTTTATGACACTCTGTAGCCTCAAGTGTCTAATCATTCGCAATAAAAGTGCAGAAGAGGAAAGGTAGTATTTTTCAAACGTTAGGATCTAATATCTTTATATTCACAAACATAGACAAGCTCGAGCAAATTTGTTTATTTCTAAAGAGAAGTCCCTAATCTGTAGTAATATTGCTTGGTATCTCTGGCCAAGGTAGTATTGTGGTACCCAAGTTTCAAAATATTGGTTTTGCCTTTCTATTATTCAAACTGTAGATTTGTATTGTACTGTAAATACCAGTGTATGTAGCTAGCTACTATTATTTTCTCCACCAAGCTGATTTCTGATTGACCAATCAGAAACAAGTAATCAAGAGAGCCGTGTGATAAAACAAGAAACAAAAACATCTAAGAACTGCGTATTTTAAATGTATTATTTTTTCTCTTTTAACTACCAAATTAGCTTGAATATTAAAGAAATTTTCCGGGATCAAAACAAGTTAAGCTCAATCGACAGCATTTGTGGAAATGTTGATTACTACAAAAAAATGTTTTTGACTCATCTCTGCTTTTCTTCAAAAATGTAGGTTACACACACATCTTGTCAAAAGTAATAGAACAGCATTATAATCAATGATGCTGTCTACGCTGGAAGCATCCGTTGCAGCATGTCCGTCACCCCGACAATAAACAGGTGTTCCGTTCTATTTCTGGCGCTACTACACAAATTAAACGGTTTACAACGTTCATGTTGATGTGTGTCGTGTAAAGCACAAACAATAGAAGTGAATGGGGCCAATTTCTGAAGGATTTAAAGTCAAAAATATGAAGCTTATACATGTATAAATGCTCTTACATTAATTATTCTGTTAAAACGTGTGTATTATTTGAGCTGTAAATCTGTGGCTATGGTCATATTAGGGTTTTAGAGTTTACAGAATTATGTCGTCATAGCAACAAAGTCATTTAATTTGATATAACTTTACACAGGAATGGTTAGTAAGCAATATCACACTAATATCATGTTATCACACTTACTGTTTACGTCTTGTGGCTATATAGTACTTTGGAGTATTTTAACATTTGCTGATTGGCCCTATTCACTTCTATTACAAGTGCTTCACTGTAACCAAACCGTTTGCCTTTTTTGAAAGAAAAGGAGGGACAAGTCAAAATAATTTTTTGTGGTAATCCACATTGTGCCACAAATGCTGTCAATTCAGCTTAACTTGTATTTAACCTGGAATATTTCTTTTAAGGTCAAGTTCACATTCAAATGTTTTCATTTGAAAAGATTGATTTTTCTATGTTTAAAGCTCTTATTCACACTTCAACAACAAAAGCACACTATTACAGCACACTTTGGACTACGATGACTTTAGAAAACTGAAAACATTTTCAGCAAGTGTTTTCTTATGAAAACAATATGATTTTGCTACGTTTACACCTCTCATTGACACTGGAACAGTGCTTCAAAAACACTCTCCATTTTACTATGTAAAACTGATGATGATTTTTGAAAACTGAAAACTGAGTATTCAGAATTACGGATTAGCATGAATGTGGCCTAAAATGGCATTTTAATACCAGTACACTTAGCCCCAGCTTGAAGAAACTATGTGTCCAAACAACATGAGGTGTGTGGTGATACTTTAGCGTTTTATAGTATGCTATAATATGAGTACAATATTGTGACAACCTTATCCCCTATGATATACCTTTATTTAATAACTGTAACTAATAACTTTTTAATGGTAAAGTCACTTAGTTCATTCCATTTCTTCTTTGTTTTTGTTTTTCATCCCACCACTTTTCTTTTTCCACTTTCTCTGTTTTAGTGCACAGGTATCTAGCATAGCTCAACTCTTTAGCTCACTGTCACCCAGGCAGACCTCAGGGGCACGTGCCCTCAAGAAGCACCATAAACTCACCTTCCAGGACCACTAACCTGCTTGTAATTTATACGTGTGGGATTCCTGTAGGCTACATACATCAATCATCTAGTCTTCATTTGTCTATTTAAAGTCATCTTGCTAGTTTTCTTAGTAGACAGAGACCAATATTTTCACTCTCTAGTTCTCTTCAGTGAGTTATTAGTATGTGGAGTTGTTTTGTTTTGTAGTGAATATACCACAAACATGTCAAAAATAATTACTGGTTAGCTATAATTGTGCTTTGCAGCACTCTCCACACACACACATCTCTCTCTCTCTCTCTCTCTCTCTCTCGTTTCTTCAGTCCATCTATAACATTGCTCTCACTTGCTTTGTCTCCTCGCAGTATCACCACCAAACTGGAGCGAGCTCTGGAGAAGGTGGCTCCCTTACTGAGGGAGATCTTTGTGGACTTTGCTCCGTTCCTTTCTCGTACTCTGCTGGGCAGTCACGGCCAAGAGCTACTCATAGAAGGTACATATGAAGTTGTGCTCTCTCTCTTTCTCTGTCTCACTACATTGTGCACAATATAATTAAATCATTCCAGAAATCAACAAAGTATAAGCAACGTGTACCCTTAAATTGAACCCATTCTGCTGAATTACTGACAAGCTGCATCCCCCATCAAACATTTTTGCACTGAAGTGTAAACACATTTCCCTTTAGTGCTATATGTAGCACATTGCACAAGCAACTTCCAAGAGACAGGATCTGGTTCGGTGGGAACCAGGAAGTAATCGTGTTCACATAAACAATGGTGAGCTTGAAGGTTGCATGTTCATTCTAAAATAAAATTTTTACTCCACTGACAGCTAAGTTTAGGGTTGGGGTTTGGGTTAAGGGGTACAGTTAATAAAATGTGCATTCCTGTTGACAATATTACATCAGATGCTTTTGTCATCTCTCTGTGAACATTTCACCTTGAAACTGAAGCTTGCACATGCCCATGCGCTCAACAACACTTCCAGCTTCAGCCACTGGGGGCAGTGATCTGAATTGCGCTGAACACAGACCAATTTCAGCAGCAAAACTTTCAAACTACTGTTGCCAAATTTGTGCGATCAGTCTATTGTGAATCTATCATCATTCAGGTGATGTTTTGCAAGCAGTCCGTCCCATTCCTCCTTTGGTGTATTTCAGCAATTTTGGACAAATAACTATACATAAAACAATATTTCCATTTGTTCTATAAATTAACATCTAACTACTGTATATGAAGAGTTTATAATGAATAGATGTATAAATTAATGTGTAAGAATGTATAAAGTTCATCTAGTGCATTCTCAGTCTATCCTTCTATCCATGTATACATGTGTGTGTGTGTGTGTGTGTGTGTGTGTGTGTGTGTGCGTGTGTGTGTGTGCGCACGCACATGCTCTGAAGTCCATTCTACTGCTTTTAGATTTCACTTCCCTATTCTGGCTGAGTTGCCTTCCCCCCACACGCGGAAAAGTAACCTCTCTTTGAACAGAAACTCACACTCCTTGCTCTGTTTAGTGGCTTTTTTTTACCTTAAATTCTCAGTGCCAAGAATCATAGGGTTGGGGTACTTGAGTTGGGACTCGGACTCGAGTCCACGTCACGAGTCCAATTGTAATAGACTTGGACTTGGTCACTGACTCAGATGCATTTTTACTTAAACTTGACTCGAACTTGAGCCTTTGGGACTCCCATGACATTTGTGATGCAATAATAAAATAATAATAATAATAATAATAACAAAACAGAAATGAACACATCTCTGTCTGCATGCAGCTGTATTTGCCCCTAAAGTCGTAGACATAGCCAGAGTTGGTTCACTGTGTTTAAGCAAACACACGCACACACACATACGCACATGCACAGGCGCACTCATTAGTCAACCAATATGCTTGAATGTTACTACAGAGACTACTGCATAGCATACTTTATAACATTCAGACTTCTGAGGTGGCTGGCACGATGAAAACATAAAGACCGGTATGTATCCAATGTAATAGAAACTAAACAAGGTAGTTTCTCACAACATGGGACCTGACAACTGGTAAAATTGCATGTGCCGTTAGTTGTTTCATCG
The DNA here is from genome assembly GCA_032164185.1 of Moxostoma hubbsi. Taxonomy (NCBI): domain Eukaryota; kingdom Metazoa; phylum Chordata; class Actinopteri; order Cypriniformes; family Catostomidae; genus Moxostoma; species Moxostoma hubbsi. The sequence goes on along the minus strand of JAVLUX010000030.1, from coordinate 28,724,792 downwards.
TGGTTAAAAACTTAAAATCAAGAACTTCATTGAGTCAAGTCACCCACATCATGTCTCTCACAGTTTACTTAAAACAGCATATCGAAATAAAAATACATAAAAAATAGTATTAATATTGGATATTAAGTCTTTTTACATGTAATGTATCTACACATGTATGCTTCTGTAGTCTCTTGTGGTCCACGCAGTGTTGTCAGCTTGAACAGGTCCATAATAGCTTGATTAATTAACTGTGTACGTTTTTAAAAAAGCATTATTGCTAAAGCAGACAACAACTCTAAACAAATAAACAGCACCTATTTATAACTGATTGACTATTTTCAAGGCATTGATGAGCTGCTTAAAATACATTCTTTTACAGCATTTGTACAACATTCAACCATGCACAATAAAATATTAGGATATTTTGGGCAGTGAAATGTTTTGTTTAAAATTTGATTATAGACTATGAAATAAATGTATTATTCGATGACAGGGTTTGTGTATGAAGCCAAACTTCATGTTATGAGATTAATTTAGTTGGTTATGATGTTTTTATTTTAAATTGTTATTTTATTTTTATTGTAAACCACCGAGGAACTTATGCGCATATTTTTTTAGCCTATATCTCTGACACTTTTGAAGGATATTTCTGTTCAATTTATTTTAGTTTTTGAGGTTAAAGAAGAGCTCAATGAAATTTTATTTGGTGGTATTTAAAGAGTTCAGACTGTTTGCCGACCAACCGGTCTACAGCTCAAGCAAATATCAATTATTATTATTATTATTATTATCTTCTGCGTCTGCTGCTGCGAGATGCACACGGATGGATCAGTGATTTATGTACACAAGCAGCATGCAGAACTGCCCTGGATTGTGCGGTTTCCCACAAATTAACTAGAAAATCATGTCCGTGACGACATATTGCTAATACTATCAGTGAGATTTTCCAGTGTTTTCGGATGTAGCATTTTCAGTCAAATTGTGAGACGTAACTTCTCAGTGAGTGCTAATTACAACTGTGTTGATTCATGTACTTGGCTGCACTTTTGTATGTACTGTATTTTCCCAAATCAGTCAGCAGATAGAGAAAAAAGATTCAGATAGAAATCTCAGTATAGAGTCTATACTTGCAGCAAGGTCATGGAGAACGAGGAACAAGCTACCCTAGTGGCTCCCTACAGGCCCACCCGGGTTTGGTTCTCGGATCTCGTACTCCTCGTGACAGCCCCTCCCTGGCGAATTCCCCTGAGGAAGGACCTCCCTTCTCAGGGACAGGGCACACTCTGGCATCCGCACCCAGACCTCTGGAACCTCCACGTCTGGCCCCTGGACGGGACGTGGAAGATCTACCTGATCTACCACCTGCTGTCATAGACACGATCTACCAAGCCAGAGCCCCCTCTACCAGGAAACTTTATGACCCGAAGTGGCGCTTGTTTGCGAATTGATGTTCTTCCCAGGCTGAAGACCCACAGAGGTGTGCTGTTAGGTCAGTGCTCTCATTTCTGCAGGAGTGGTTGGAGGGGAGGCTGTCCCCTTCCACCTTGAAGGTGTACGTAGCTGCTATCGCGGCCCACCACGACACAGTAGACGGCAAGTCTTTGGGTAAGCACGATTTAATTATCAGATTCCTAAGAGGCGCCCGGAGGTTAAATCCCTCCCAGCCAAGCCTGTTCCCCTCCTGGGATCTCTCGGTGGTCCTCTCGGGCCGCTAGAATCAGTTGGACTCAGGGCCCTCTCCTTGAAGATGGCCCTGCTGATCGCGCTCGCCTCCATCAAGAGGGTCGGGGACCTGCAAGCGTTCTCTGTTAACGACACTTGCTTGGAATTCGGTCCGGCAGACACTCATAGGATCCTAAGACCGTGGCCATGCTACATGCCCAAAGTTCCTACGACTCCCTTCGGAGACCAAGTTGTGAACCTGCAAGCGCTGCCCCGGGAGGAGGCAGACCCATCCCCTTTGTTGCTCTGTCCAGTACGTGCTTTGTGTACCTACATGGACTGAAACGCAGAGCTTTAGACCTTATGAGCAGCTCTTTGTCTGCTTTGGTGTACAGCAGAAAGGAAATGCTGTCTCCAAACAGAGGCTTTCCCACTGGGTGGTGGATGCCATTTCACCCCCCCGCGGGTCCGAGCACACTCAACAAGGACTGTTGTGTCCTCGTGGGCACTGGCCAGAGGCACCTCCCTGGCAGACATATGCAGAGCAGCGGGTTGGGCAACACCTAATACCTTTGAGAGATTCTACAATCTCTTGAGTCAGTATCGTCCTGTGTTTTCTCAGGTCCGAGCTGGTAGAAGTTGGTACACGCTGACGGACTGACTGGGTGGATTGCTTGCACCTAGCGACCTTTCCCTTGGCCGAGGTAAAACTGTGCGCTTTCTCTCCCAGGTGATCCCACTCATTTGGATCCCTGGATGACTCCTCCCTAGCCCTTTGGGTCCACAGTTCAGCGGAGGAACTCGCCGACCCAATCCACTGTGGGTACTTAATCTACCCTGTACTGGAATAGGTGCTCCACAGCTCAGGACTCCTACATGGACTCCCCCTGTGTGTATTTTCCACGGTGTGGTCCCCCTATGACCAGACCTGCATCTCCCTTGGGCAGTTCCCACTGCCCCCTGGCCGCCATGTTTGTAGCAACTCCCTACCACCGCGCCACTTTCCACATGTCGCCTAAAAACCCATGTGATGTATTCGCCACTCCTACCTCCCCCTCTCTGGACAGGTGTGGTCTCCGCAGGGTCTTTTCCCCCTGAAAAACAGAAAACCAGGTAAGACCACCTTCCCACGATTCTTGTAAGGGCACCAGCTGTTTGGCTCTATGCAAGAAACATAGAAAGAAAAGAGGCCCGGCTAGGCTCGGCCCGTTCCCAGGTTGGCAAGCATCGCCTTGTTCCCCTGTCTAGGGTAACCAGAAGGATTCCGACAACTTTTTTGGGGTACTGGGGAAGGGTACATGCAGTCTGATACAGCTGGTCGCTCTTGCATGTCAAGTACCTGCCCGCTCCTGTATCAGCAGTACATGTACATGGCTCAGTGCATGGTGTGATTTAAATTGGACCCCTAGTGTCCCTTCTTTGACACCATCTAGGTTACGGATGTAGGGATGGAGGGAACGAGACATTGTGTCCTCCCGGCCATGTCGCTGAGCCGAGCCACTGTTGTGGCCGGACCATTTCCGGCTCCTCAGAAATCCTGAATGAACTAGACGTATTTCCCCATCTTTATACCCGTATGTCTGGGGGCGGGGTATGCAAATACTATCTGCCAACTTCTCATTGGCCTTTTTTCATAGATCAGAGGCATATTCAGTGCTCAAGAGAGACCCCTAGTGTCGCTTTTTCAACCCAACGTCTCGTTCCCTCCATCAGGGAACGGAGGTTACATACGTAACCTAGACGTTTAACATACGACTCTTCTGAACACATATTTTATGAAATTTATAAGCATTTTGTGCAAAGTTTTATATTTACCCAAGAATTCTCAACCGATGAACAAAACTGGAAGCTCTCTTGCGCAATACATGTTCTCACACCTCTCAGCACACATGCTTAACACAAGAGAGTGCCGGATAACAGGTGTCGCAAAACTCTGGTTCATTAAGGGGCCATGTACAATTTATGTCTACAGTTACATTTCCTTACATTTCTCCACTTTACCCATTATGATATTTCAGCCAAGTGGAGAAATGTAAGGAAATGTAACTGTAGACATAAATTGTACATGGCCCCCAGAGTTTTGCGACACCTGTTTTCCAAATATTCTGTACATAAAAAATTCAATAGAAAAAAATTAATGGACAGTAACCTATAAAAATAATATTGAAATATTTTTTTAATAGCAAATGCAGTTAACAATATTAATACAGAATTTTTGGCACATATAAATTCACATTTGACAATAAAGCATTAATTTTGAGTTGACAGCAAAATTTTCTCATATTAACAACAGAAAAATCCGCAAAACTAATTTATAGAAGTTACGGAGTTAACTCATATATAATCTCATATTAATATTATCCAAAACAACAAATTGTTTTTCTTTTGCCAGACTCTTAATTATTTAAAGGTGCACTCTGTAATTTTTGTCCTTTTAAAAAAGTTTTACTTTCTCCTAATAAAATAAATTATAATTTTGGAACCTATGTTTAAAATCATGACCACTCACATGAGATGAGGACTGTAGTCAATATCAGTGACCTTATAAAAGCTGTTTTATTCTACATGACTCAGGGGTGCCCTCATGGGAGCTGCCATTTTAGAATCACATGACCTTCTGAATACTACTCACTTAATCTCGGTAACCATCTTGTTATTGAACACTTTCACTCTTGGATTAAATTAATCATGGTTGAATGTGAATAGTGAATTCCTACAGTGGCATCTGTAACTGAAAACTGCTGATTTTGAATTATGCTGCATCCACACCTATGGAAAAAAATCCTATGGAATTTGTAATGAAAAACTATTTCCAAACACATGTAGAAATAATAAAAACAACCTTCATAAAAGTGACTGTTATTGCCCTAATATACAATATTAAACCTTTTTGTAGGCTAATAATATTAACATTTATTACAAATATATACACTATTTCTGGTCAAATACCATAGTTACTATTACAGTGAATGTTACTACAGTAACTGTCAGGTATATTTCTATAAGGGAGCTGATTTGTGGAATGAAAAGCCTGTAATTACCATTGTGAATGGAACAATGTTTTCCTGTTTACCTCATCACTGTGGTTTCATATTATGGGCTGTTTAATCTTGTTTCAACTACACTGTAAAAAATATATATTAAAGACAAGTATTTTTGTCTTGTTTTCCTGTCAAATTTTCTGAACTTTCTTAAAACATGATTTATTTACTTGTCAAGCAAAATGTGTTTAGATATTAAGTCTTGTTTTAAGATATATCTGACTAAATTTAGTGAATTTTAGACTCTTGTTTTCTCTTTAAATTAAGTTTATTTTTCTTACACCATTGGCCAACAGTTTGTTCTTGTTTTAAGCATAAATCTCAGTAAATTTGAGATTTCTCTCAATACGACACTTAAAATGTGAATATGTAAATAAATAATGTTTTAAGAATGTTTCGATATTATACTAGAAAACAAGACAAAAATACTTGTTTTGAAAATCATTTTTTGCTGTGTAGCTTCAGTGCAGAGCCTTTAAGTGTCTCATATCAGATGGGTTTATAACAGAATTCTGTGTCAAATTCAAATGGGTCACACCGACCCACACTGTGTTAACCTCGGGAAAGCATGGCGCAAGCGCAGAGCAGGTTCGTCAGATTAGTTAGACCGGTCCCGCTTATACTCTGCTCTGCACGGCAAATGCACTGCGCAGCTTCAGGTAGCGCCATTTCATCACACTCTTGTAGTATCTGCGGACACTAAAGAATGCAGCCAACTGTCTAAGATAAATTATACATGCATGCAGACACTCAAGACGGTTTTCAACCGCTTATTTTTTTATTCACCTCATAGCTGGTTAAGGCCATGATGGTTAAAAAAAAAGTCAAAAAAGCCCACACCCAATTCTCTGTTATATTCTGGTCCCTACTTTAAATAAGGGTGGATTTTCACCCATTTTATCTTCTCAAAGGCAAACATTTTAAGATTTGTCACTTGGAAAAGTAATAACACACCACTTCACAACATCCCATCCCATCCCATATGAGGTGAACATTATTACATGCATCCTCTGACCTTACTCAAAATGTCACTTGCTATGCATGTGTGGAATCATATCAACCCTCCTCAAACAAACCCAAAGGCATGAGGCCCTGAACTTATGACAGCCACTTCCTCCTAGATGAATCCTCACCCCTCATTCATTTGTTCAGTATGTTAACACCATCGGCCCATCCCGTGGCCATGACCAGAAGAAGAGATGTCTGTTTTCCCACCTCCTTCTCTTCCTCTCTTCATCAACCTCTCTGAACAGCTGAAATACTGTTCGCCGGTGCAAAGGCGCCCTATTTACCCATAATTACCCTTCATCCATCACCCGGCCCGGCACCAGGGGTCAAGCCCCTGCCCGGCCCCTCTCCAGACACTCGTTCACAGGGGGCAATTATGCCCCATTCACCCTCTGACACCCTCCCAACAGTTGCAGTTTGAGTGCAGGGTCCCTGGGCGGAACAGTGCGCTGCTTGTGAGAGCTGACCGCCCAAGTGCATGATTCTCCAGTGCTCGGACAATGCTACATTCACACCAGTGGGGCTTAACTGGAAAGCCAGGCAACTTACTGTTAAAATAGAATGCATTTAGTTTGTCCAGTAGCATGGGCCTGAGGTCAGACTGTCACCTGACTTAAGAAGGACCCCGGTGTGGTGCCACAAGAACGGGGTCAGGGAAAGAGGGAATCGCTGTGTGTATTGCCTGTGAGCCTCATAAATGAGGCAGAGAGATTGTTGGGACTTGAACTCTTGGCCTCTGAAATATTACGGTCATAACTTAGCGGTCTGAATGGTTTAGGAGCAATCACGCTTCCATGAATGATTGCTCCTAAACCATTCAGTCTGTTAAGTTATGACCGTAATGTTTAAATGGGTTACTAGACAAGATGAGCTCTCAGGGACAAGTGGGCTGAATTTAAAGCTCATCTTACAGGGCAGTTTTGCCCCTGATAATTTGACAAAGACTTTTTGTAGTACAAAGTACATTGTATGACGAATATGTGGATGGTAGTTGCCCATGCAAAACTTGCTGCCACAGTGCGAGAGGGGTGATTCTCATGAAACCTGTCGAGAAAATGTCCTGGTCCTGTTATATTCCAAAATTAACACACACACACACACACACACACACGCGCGCGCACACACACACACATCGTTGGTGCGGCTATCCTTATGAGGACTCTCCATAGACATAATGATTTTTATACTTTATGAACTATAGATTCTACCCCCTAACCCTAACCCTCACAGAAAAAAAATTAAGCATTTTTACATTTTCAAAAAAACATTGTTTACTATGGTTTTTAAGTGTCCTCAGACTCCACATTTACAGCATAATATCCTTGTAATTACCTGATTGTAACCTAATAAATTGTACTCGTAAACCACTTAAAGCTGCCCACACACACACACACACACACACAAATTATTATATTATGCATATGGATGATGTAATTTGAATTATGACAAAGTATTGCCATTTAAGTAAGTAATTCCTGGTCACATTTAACCCCAATATATATATATATATATATATATATATATATATATATATATATATATATATATATTATGGCTGTCAATCGAATACAATATTTAATCAAATTACTTACATGGTGTCCCGATTAATTAATTGCGATTAATAGCATATACACATATTTGCTGAGAAAGCTCATCATATAAAAATAATTAAATATATAATGATACATAGTTATCTTTAAATATTACAAAATTATATATTTTTTGATATATATAAAATAAAAACATATTCAGATAATTTGCATTATATTCTTGTGGCAGAAGAGTTCATTATTAATAAGACAATACAAAAAGCAGCTTTAGAATACAATGTATTGTTTACTACCATATTATTGATCATAAGCCAATCATTGACATACAGTTCACAGCAATCCATTTCACAAGTGAATTTGTTAATCTGTTGGAGATTTATTATGAGGGCTTGTTTAAGGATTCGTCAATGAACAGCTACGTCAGACATGCTTGTGTAGCGTCTTGGATGCGTTGCGTCATAAACATAAAATTTTTATGTCACTGTGTCAAGTTAAATATAGTTTAATAGTTAGAACATATATTGAGATCCCTTAGTTCGGATTTGCGCTCCATCAAGTGTTTTGAACGCAAGAACGTAATGCATGTTTGTGTTGTTCTGCTCAAGTGTGTTTGTCTTCACTGTATAAACTGCGCATTGCCATGCAGCTGATGTTTCACTTACTGCCCGCTGGAGTAAACAGGTGGTACTACAAGTTTGCATTTCTCAGGAATCTTCCATATTATGTTCCGGGGGGCATTGCGATTAATGACGTTAATTATTTTAACGCGTTATTTTTAGTCAAATTAATCGCACTGATTTAACGCGTTAAATCGACAGCCCTAATATATATATATTTATATAAATCCTTAAAACAAGATAAATGTGTGTGTGTATTTTTTTTATAATGTTTTTTCTGTTTATTTTTCGCAAGCCAAAATTCGTAAATCTGATCGTTTAGATAAAGTCGTAGCTCAGCACTCCTCTATAAGCTGCACAATGTGAAGTATTATTCATACCATATTCATGGTGAGAGCTCTCTATCTCTCTCTCTCTCTCTCTCTCTCTCTCTCTCTCTCTCTCTCGGTCATCTTACTCTCATTAGAGTCCCGTCTTACTGACTCTGCTGGCTCATTAAACAAGCAGTGCATGTCAGCTGTGTGCAGTGTTTGTATGTGAATGCAGTTGTATGTGTGTTTGAGAGAGGAAGTAAATTTGGCCTTGAAAATATGTCTAGCAATAATAGCGCATGTCAATTACAATTACCTTGTTTATCAGTGAGGTTTACCAACTGTACTTCTGTTATAGACATAAATGAATAACAGGCTATTTGTTGAAAACTGTGTAATATACTAATATGACATCTACTTCTTAGAGAATGGCAGATTTTTATTCAAATTATCTGTCAATCCATATTTATTTTACATTTGGACCCTCCAATCATAAAAAAAATCTGTGATTACATACTTGATCAGCATCATCCTATGCTAACTTTGAGAAATATGTGAGTGAGACCATGGCATTGGCTTTTGATCTCATGCTGGCATGAAGCAGGTGACCTCTGACCTCTCCAGAGAAACTATCAGTGAACCCAAAAGCTTTTTGCCTTCTGATCCTGACCCTACCTCTAAACCTAACACTTACAAAAATAAATCAGAATTTTTACATTTTCAAAAAGCGATTTGAATTATGGGGACACTACAACTGTCCTCATAAACCACATTTATAGCATAATACCTTTGTAAATATCAGTTTAAACATCATCCTCGTAAACCACAGCGTCCCCCCCCCCACACACACATACATATTATCTATCCATTTTCATTACTGCAACGAAAAAACATTGTCATTTAGATATTTTCACTTCTGCAACATTACGTTTTCTTTAATTGCAAAGTATTCATATTCATCATAGTAGTACTTTCTTGGCACTACCTCTAATTTATGTGTTTTTAATTTAGAAAATCATTGTAAAACAGCATGATTTTTTATGTAATACAGTAAAATGTGCTTAAATGTCTTAAAAATAATGTCTCAATGCAAATAATCTTAATGGTCCTTAATGAAGGCTTTATTTTCTTTATGCAAAATGTAGAGTGTACACACATACACACACACACACACACACACACACACACACACACACACACACACATATATATATATATATATATATATATATATATAGTCCTGGTCACATTTAACCCCAAATCAATTTGAGAAAAAATAAAAAAAGATATCAGATATTCAGTATATATATAAAAATCCTACACACACACACACACACACACACATTAACAAGTAAATGTATCTTTTTATCATTTTAAGGATTTGATATTTGTACTATAAAACAAGACAAAATACTGATTAAAACATTATATTTATTTTTTTGCAGTGAAAGTGTTCTGATGCCTTGTTTTGTTGTTTCTATGTGTTCTGCATGGTTTTTAAGGGGTGATTTAGCAAGTCTCTGATATTCTGGCCCTATATTGTATATAGTTCAAGTTCCTCCTTAATGTATGTCTTTGGAACTTTTTTCCTGTTCGCCGTTTGACCAGCCAAAAATCGTAAGTCTGATAATTTAGATAAAGTAGTAGCACACCACTCCTCTATAAGCTGCACAATTTGAAGTATTATTCATACACTGAGTTCATTAAACCACATTCATGGTGAGAGCATTCTCTCTCTCTCTCTCTCTCTCTCTCTCTCTCGCTCTCTCTCTCTCTCGCTCTCTCTCTCTCTCTCTCTCTCTCGGTCATCTTACTCTCATTAGAGTCCCGTCTTACTGACTCTGCTGGCTCATTAAACAAGCAGTGCATGTCAGCTGTGTGCAGTGTTTGTATGTGAATGCAGTTGTATGTGTGTTTGAGAGAGGAAGTAAATTTGGCCTTGAAAATATGTCTAGCAATAATAGCGCATGTCAATTACAATTACCTTGTTTATCAGTGAGGTTTACCAACTGTACTTCTGTTATAGACATAAATGAATAACAGGCTTTTTGTTTAAAACTGTGTAATATACTAATATGACATCTACTTCTTAGAGAATGGCACATAGATATTGGTATGTGGAAAAAATATTTATTCAAATTATCTGGACCCACCAATCATAAAAAAATATGTGATTACATCCTTGATCAGCATCATCCTATGCTAATATTGAGAAATATGTGAGTGAGACCATGGCCTTGGCTTTTGATCTCATGCTGGCATGAAGTAGGTGACCTCTGACCTCTCCAGAGAAACTATCAGTGACCCCAAGAGCTTTTTGCCTTCTGAGTGATAACACACATAAAAAAACAGACAAGCAATTTCAACTTCAAACACAAATCATCAAATCAAGTCTGGGTAGGGGCATTGCTAGACTTCTGTGTCATCCGTTGTTTAGCCCACAGGCAATATTATAAAATAAAAATAAGGACTTAAAAAATGACTATCCCACCTGTTAAATAATAATTAAATTAAGTGCAACACTGACACCGGTTCAGAACTTTATATGAGCAAACGTCATGCACACAGTAAACTGATTAAACACGTTTTTAATTGAAATTGTGGATCAAAGTGAGAACTTGTGGGCTCATTGTTCATTGTGTAGAAACTAATGCTAACAATAAAATCAAAGTCATTTGACAAGTAAAATTAGCAATTGTCATTTATCATAATATTTTGAGGATAAAGTAAAAATTACAAGAATAAAGTCAAAGCATTATGAGATTAATGTCGTAATATTTTGAGAATAAATCGAAAGGAATGTAACATCAAAGTGATGTGGTGGACAAATCAAAGTGGAGCATCTGGGTCTTTACATACAACACCACTAACCAGGGAGATAACTTGGTTATGCAACCGAGCTGAATTTGTGGACAGTTTTTGTAAGCTCTCTGTTAATGAATGAGGAGTACATTAATACAGGAGTATTCAATCTGTGAGTGCCTGTCAACAAGATGCAGTATAGGCTCACACTCAAGTGAAGTGAAAAATAATTGGAACGGCTGTGAATTATATGGGTCCATTTCAAGACATTGTGTGTGGTAACATCCCCTCAGTTACAATATTGTTTCGAGAGGAAAACCTGACAAAAAAGTAGACCAAGCATCACCAATGCTGAGCAGGATAGCGCAAATGTCTGTCTGATTCTTTCTCCTGAATACATTTATTTTCCTACATAACTGCTGCAGTGTCCAGAAACTATTAATAAGTCTGTGCTGATGCACCAAAAGACCAATGATTTCTTTATTGCTAAATCCTATTCTAAATATGATTACATCTTCCACATCCATCTTTTACATTAATGAAGCTGCTTGCTCAAGTGTCTGTTCTATCATTTTGATAATGACGGTCTGTTTGGCCTAATATTGAGATATTTTTTTTCTTTAAAAATTTTATAACACTTTTGCAAAATGTTGTGAAATCTTATTTTTTTTATTTAACATGGCAATAGAAGTCACATCACGCCATGCGAGCAGCAGACGTGTGAGTGATGAGCTCTGCGCACTTTATTATTTTTTAAAATATTTTCATGTTATAATCTGGTGAGATTCGATACACCCAGTTACATATTTGTTCTTTGAGGTAAACATGGCAAAGAAGTAAAAATCCTCAGACTCTGGAGACATTAAAAGACTCTTACGTGCTCAAGCTTAAACCTTTGATGGGCCTGTAGACCAGAGACTCGATTTGGATAGCGTGGCCAGGGAAATTCAGCATCAACTGTCCAACATATTTCTAATGCTGACAAAGGTTGTTGCTGACTTGGAGGATCTCACTGTAATACGTCGATCGATTACGGCGATGGAAACAAAATTCTCTGAGTTGGTTACAAAAGTGGCAGATGTTGAGAAATGGAAGGATTATCAGGAGTCATTGGAAAGGGAATTATCCGCTAATCCGTTCGTGACCAAAATAGACCTGGGACATATTCTGAAAAAACTGGAAAATCTCGAAAATATGAACCGAAGAAACAATGTACGAATTGTTGGAATTCATGAGGATGAAGAAGGCAGAGATGTGGTGAAATTCCTAGATGAGCTCTTCCTGAGTCTGCTCGATTTAACAGGCCATAAGCTGTAAATCGAGCATGTTCACAGAGTCCCGGCTGGCAGATCTGCTGAGGGAGACAGGCCCCGATCAATTCTGGCCAAATTTCAGAGATCATCCGATAAAGATCTTTTGTTGCACGAGGCGAGGAGCAAAGGAAAGATTTTTTGGAAGAATCACTATATTTTCTTGTTCCTGGACTTTGCGAATTCGACAAGAGAATAACACGATGGATTCAAGGTGTACAAGAATCTCTTGTATCAACGGAAGATCGCTTATGAACTGATGTTTCCGGCCAAACTGAAAATAGAAACGAAGGATGTATTTTCGTGTCCCAAATAAGCACTGTCCTTTATAAAAACATTGGAGTGAGTAAGCTATTTGGTGTTTCTTATGTGAGTGGACTGACTCGCTGAACATACACTCGACTGTCTGAGGAAGTCGGACGCCATTTTTGTGTCTGTTTGCGTTGGCTCCGCTTAGGGGCTGGAGTTTGTTTTGTGGAATAACACTTCTCCTTCAAGAAACTTTTGCATTGATGGAGGATCACTTTTGCACCGGTGTTCGTGGACACATTGATAGCGGATGCTGGGAATGGCTGCAAAACATCTACATGCCATCACAAAGGATGTCTTTTATGAAGTTGATGGACTGAGTAAGTCGTCTTTTTTTTTTATATGGCCTCCAAGTGAATTTGACTGTTGACCATCTGAGGAATCGGAACGTTGATGATCAGGGTTTTTTTATTGATCTCGAAGGGATGTTGCAAACCGCTGGCCTCCCTTATGATATAATATTGGGAGGAGACTTTAATCTATTGATGGACTCGATCCTTGATCATAGTGGTGCAAAAAAGTGTGTAAGCCCCCTAGAGAAACATTGACACTTCACAGGATGTGTACAAATCTTTTTCTTAGATATTTGGTGACTTTTGAACCCATCTGATAGGGACTATACATTTTTTTTCATCAGAATCTAAGATTTATTCTTGAATAATTTTTATATATATATATATATATATATATATATATATATATATATAATTCCCTCATTTCATCTGTTGTTGATTGCTCAAGAAACATTTAAGTCTCAGATCATGCTCTGGTGAGTTTAGAGATGTTGCCACATATGGAGAAAATAAATCATATAGTTGCCACTTCAATGTATCCCTTTTGCAAAACCTTGATTTCCAACAAATGTTAAAGACTGAAATCAATGTTTATATGGAGACCAACTTAATTTTAACAACACAGTGATGACTTGTAGACATTATAGACATTACAGTTTTATTTTCTGTTAATGCCTGATCTTCTGTAAAGCTGCCTTGAAATGATGTGTGTTGTGAAAGGCCCTATACAAATAAAAATGACTTGACTTAACTACAGTCTCTCCCAGGAGAGACAGTACAGTCTCTCCCACATTTGGCTCATTGGTCACTTCCACCTGAGAGAGTCCCTCCCAGGTTTGTTATTGAACGGGAAGTTCTTGCCCCTATTTCGCCATTGCATAGCCTCTCTATCAAACTAATCGGAAAAGTTAAGTTACACCCCATTATTTTGCATTTACACTCGTTATGGACAAAAGTGTACAGGATGTTTAAATTGGACATTTATTTAAATGTTGCCTCGACCATATGGCAGAACTCAAGACTGTGTATTGTCCCCTTTCTGCTGGTCAGAGTGGATTGGGAGGGGGTTTCTGCTCTATGTGCCCTGTATGATAGTGGAGTTTTGAGATTGTTTGAAAATTTGGTTCAACATTTCAAACCGCCCCCCCCCCCCCCTACTCTGGGAGAGGTGATTACTGCTTTTGGAAAAGGTCAAGAGGCATCAGTGTATTACTCCCTGTTAATTCAGAGTCTGGGGGATGGAACTTTACTTCTCTCAAGAGAGTATGGGAGAAAGATTTCAACTTGATATTGAAGGAGGGAGTGTGGGATAAGATTCTTAAAAATGTTATAAGGTGCAAGGGTGCATCTAAGGTGCACCCTTGCATAAGGTGCAAGGGTGCACCTTATGCAATTCTAAATTTTGCATAGATTTTATTGGACCCCCTCTTGGTTGTATAGGCTTGGTCTTAAAGACACACCATCCTGTTGGCAATGCCAATCGGAGGGTAGAATCATGGCCCATGTTTTTTGTGGTGTGTCGAGATCCAGAAATTCTGGTTGAAGGGTCAGAATTTTGTGTGTGATGTCGTAGGCACTCGGGTTTCGTTTTGCCCCAGATTTTGTGTTCTGGGCGATGGGGCGGTCATTGATGTGGGGGATAGTCATATAGAGAACTGGGTTTTGACCTGTGTGATGATCACCAGGCAGGTTATTTTGAGTGGTTGGAGGTCAGCTGGTGTGCCCCCATATCTGTTGTGGGGTTTAAATGTTGATTGTATACATACATAAATATATGTTTTGCTTTTCTTTGTTATTTTAAGATTTAATAAAAAATGTTAATTACAAAACAATGCAATAAAACGCCATTGTGGGATAACAGAGTAAAGTTAAAAATAACTTTCTTGAACATCTTGAAGCACCAGCATTGGGTTTCATGACTGTTACATTCCAAGTTGTTTTTTGCAAAGCAAAGTTTCAACTTAACGGTAAGACAGTGTTTTTTTCCCCTTTTGCTCAGGTGTGCAGACTTAAATACAATAATTAGACAAATTCAATGCCATCTGATTTTAAACAATTCAAAAATCTAGGCACTGCAAAGAGGCTATTTAAACGCAGTGTAACTGTGCACATGTGCACAGTTTTTGGATAATTTTTGTTTGACTTTAATGTGAGATTTTATCATTTTAAGACCTACTGTATGTATTTTGTTCTTTTGGCTCATTGCTCACTGTGCTGATATTCTGGGAGTTGTGTTTGAGGAAATTCCATTGCACTAAACATTCTTTATTCCAACATACCGACTCCCAACGAAAACCTGAATAACCGTTCTTTAAACCTTGTGATTAACCAAATGGTAAAAAAGGTAAACTTGCACGTCCCTATTACAAATTATCAATGAATAATGATAAATCCAGATATTTAGTCAGCTCACATGTAACATAACCAGTTAGCAACTGTTAGCTCGTTAACGTGGCTCCCTGGCTACTGGCATAACATTTGTACATCATACAAATATTATCCTTGTTAAAGTTTTGTTGTATTGAAGGTATTGTTACTGACATACCCTCTTCATTCTGATTGACTAATACTAAATAAAGTCTGGTTGGTTCGCCGTTCAGTGAACTTGCTGATAATTTTATTATGGATGTTAATTCTTAAACACGCTAGCTGATTTTACCCAGGCAGAGTTCATCTTAGGGAGAGAGAAGGGATGCTCAGAAAAAGTTGAATGGCACATGTATTAAAATCTACTTGGTGTGTGGATTGTGAACAAATGAAGATTAGAAATTAAGTTTATAGATTATATATTTAGAAATAAATCTTGCGTAATAAAACCTCCGTGCCTCTGATACAGAAAAGCTGCACCCCTGTGAGAGAAAATTGAAAGCTCCCACTCGAGGCATTTGTAACGTGTCTGATGAACTTGAGCAGGAACAGCAGGTAAAAGTCAAATTGCGAACTGCCAGTAAATGTAGGTGGGGCTCACTGATTGGAATTAATTTACATTTGAAGCCAGAATTGCAGCCTGCCTTGTTGCTTTTGTACCCTGATTTAATGAACATTAAGCCTTACTGTAACAGGGTTATTATGGACAGTCAAAATAATTTAATGACATAAAGAATCTGAAACATAACGTAAAACACACAGATATGCAGCGGCCATATGTGTGTCTTTCTCTCCTCGAACTGGTGCCTCTGGCTCGTCTTTATCCCCCTCCTGGCTGGTAGGACATTTCAGCGCCAGGCGTGCATCGTCACGGCCTGATCACACCACGCCCTCCTCCTCATCACACTCCTCCACCACCCGATTCAGGCCTGGGAAACCTCTGGTGTGATGTACTCCCATCCCCTCCCTTCCTCTCTGGAGCCCTGAGATAGACAAGGGCAGAGGGAAAGAGCAAGGGTGAGGGACAGAGAGAGAGAGGAGAGAGAGAGAAAAACTCACTCGCAGGTCCCCTGACACGCCGTCGCCTGGCCCTCGGCCACTCCTCTGCCATCTGACAGCCACTCTTCCCCTGGCGGATGGCAGCGAGTTCTCCGACCCTTGGCAAATGGTCACGGCTCCTCTGTTACCTGCCGGACAGCAGCGGTTTCTCCGACTCCCGGCGGCCGGCAGCGACTCCTATTTTCTCTGGCGGAAGGCCGCGGCTCCTCCACATGGCAAGACTCCATGACAGCACATCCCTCCTCATTCCCGGGTTTTGGCACCAGTGTAACTGGGTTCTTAGGGAAAAGGAGGAGGCAGTAACTGGCAGAACAGTCAAAATAGTTTAAAGACATACAGAATCTGAAACATAAAATAAAACACACAGACACGCACACACACACAGCGGCTATGTGCGTCTCTCTCTCTCTCTCTCTCTCTCTCTCAAACTGGCACCTTCGGCTCATCTTTATCCCCCCGAGACAATTCAGCACCGCGCGTGCATCCTCATGGCCTGGCCATGCCCTCCTCCTTGTCACACTTACTATTTTCTCTCTTTATTCATCACAAAAAAATATTCGGGACTATTAACAAAAGAACCGGGGCCTCAGCCAAATCAGCCAGGGTCTATCTACGCCACTTTGTCTTGGTATAGTATTTCTGTAACTTTAAATAATTATGATTTGGGAAAGTATAGTGCTTGTGAATCATCCCTCTACACATTTCTGAGACAACATGTGAATGGCATGCACTTTACTTGCCCTCACAGATACAGAAATTCCATAATTATATCCGGCACATTCATTTTTTAAAACAAACTCTATGGTTTATTTTGGTGTCGTGTCTTTGTGATTGCAGTGAAGCAGAGTGATTGATTACAGTGTTTCCCTTTCTGCTCTCCTTCAGGACTGGTGTGCATGAAGTCCAGCACCTCGGTGGTGGAACTAGTTATGTTGTTATGCTCTCAGGTAAGCTGCTTTTTTGCCTCTCCTTCATCTTGGATATTTCGGGTACACTACAATGATGTTGTCAATCAGCATAGCACTCTGTTTATAATAAATTCATTGTTAATGGTCACAAAGAGCTGCAAAAGTTTTAAATGAAAACAAAGAAAAAAAAAAATACTTAAACCAGCATTGGCTGGTTTGCAGGTGTTAACTGGTTTAAGCTGGTCTAGCTTGCCTCCCAGCCTGGCCATTCTGGTATTTAGCTGGTTTAGCTGATTGGCCAGCTGTTCTCCATGTGGAAAGAGTCTATAAACCTTCTAAAACCAACAAAGAGATCAGCCTAAACAGGCTAGGAGACTAGCTAAGACCAGCAAACCAGCTTAAGATGGTTTAAATAGTTTACAAATTATGAATTATCCCTAAATGTCCTGCTAAAAAAACATATCAAGCTGGTCTGCTGGGTTTAGCTGGTTTAAGATGGTCTAGCTTGTCTTTCAGCCTGGCCAAGATGGTGTTCAGCTGGTTTATCTGGTTCTCCAGCTTAAAGGGGACATATTATGCCCACTTTTACATGATGTAATATAAGTCTCAGCTGTTCCCAGAATGTGTCTGTCAAGTTTCAGCTCAAATACCTCACAGATCGTTTATCCTACCATGCCTTTATACCCCTGTTCCAAATGGGCTGTTTTAGTGTCTGTAATTTTAAATGCAAAGGAGCTGCTGCTCACCATGCCCCTTTTTTGAAGTGGGCTGTGCCTTTCCTGCTGGTGCCATGGATACCCCAGTGATGACAAAATTATAAATAACATGGAGAACACACTAAGTCAATTATCTTACTGTATTTCGGTACCCTTCCACTTGTGATGTCATAAAGGGCTGCAAACCTGAATGGCTAATTCGGAGACACTGCTTTTTATTGATGAGGAAACGAAAGAAACGAGGAGATGGTCTTTTACCATATTTTGTGGTTGTCTACACACATAAAAAAATTAAAAAGTGGATTTTGCATAATCTGCCAAATGCATAAATGTGAGGAGGGCAGGGCCAGGCCGTGATGACGCATCAGGCTAATCAAGCCGATGAGAGGGATAAAAGCCGCCGGAGGTGGCAGTTCAAGAGAGAGAGCTACAGGCAGCTGCCCTGTATGTATTTCTGTCTTTATGCTTTAAGTTAATCATTAAATTATTATTTATATTGTTAAGCCTGTTCTCATCTCTTCCTTTCCATTTTACCCCGTTACACATAATATGTCCCTTTTAAGGGCCAAAAACCTTCTAAAACTAGCAATCCTAACCAGTAAACCAGCTTATGCTGTTTTATTTATTTATTTACTTTAGTAGAGATTAAGTCAAATAGTTCACATATTCGAAATTATGATCAATCTCTTCCCAGAATAGTCCTCCCTGTAAATAGTGTTCCTGTAACCCCACCTCATGTAAACACACCACAATGGTCTTCCATCTAAATCCCAGTGACATATTACAGTTCACTGACCTTCCGAGTCCCTTGTTAAGCCTTTCCTTTCAAAGGGGTCAGAGTCCCGATGTTGTAGTCAGAGCAGGAGATATTTAACATACCTTCTGTCAGCCCATCACTCTTATACCAAGAGCCCATAATGAAGCCATTACCTCAGCATCTCTTCCTCAGAATCCAGTCGGTTGGAGTGCTCAGCGTGATGGGAGCTTTTAGTCATTGAATGGCACCTCTAACTCAATGAAGTCCATGCCACTAAACTCCAGACTCGAGAGGGTAGTCAATCTGTACATTTGCTCTTGGTTTGCTCTGACAAAGGTGCCGTCTTCCAGACAGTGTGGTGCATTGGACGTATCCTGCTGTTCTGTTTGAAGATTTCAGTCGACCTTCCCCACGTTGCATTGAAAGTTTTGATTGTTTGAAGTTTCTTTGCTGGCATCTCTTAAATGCTGCCTGCCTGCTTTGTTGCTGGTTGGATTTATTGCTGGATGAAGCATCACATTGAGACTCAAGCTCCTGGTTTTATCTTCCTCCACCCCTGTTATAGATATAGTGTTACCACAGCCCCAAGAGTTCTTGCCATTAGAAACTCCCTGGGTAGAAAGAGCTTGATATATCGATTGAACAAAGAGGGAGTGAAACCAGAGCCTGGATCCAAAGCAGCTTTCAGATGCAGGAAAGTCATTTTGCAGCCAAAGCCTTCATTCTCGGCTCGCTGTAGGATCTGATTTTGAACACATTCCCTAAAGCAGAGGCAGTACTGTGTACTGGTCGGCGCTGCACTGTCTCTTACTGTGTCTATTGTCCTGTTCATTGTCAGTAATTTATTGTACTGTCCCGTACTTTTTGCACATGTTTGCATGTTCACTTTATATAGGTATGTTATTTAGTCTGTGTAGTCTCATGTGGTTCTGGGTTTTTCCTATGTTGTTTTATGTAGCACCATGGTCCTGGAGGAAAGTTGTCTCGTTTCGCTGTGTACTGTACTAACTGTTTATGGTTGAAACGACAATAAAAACCACTTGAGATGAGAAGGTCAGCAAGAGAAGAAAAGACTGGATGAAATGTTAAAGTCTCTTAGATTCCCAACACCTCTCTAAATTATTTTTTTAGTTTTTTAATTTACAGTTATTTTACTGTATGTTACGGAAGCTCAAAGAGGCCTTGCGTTATAATTTTTTTTCTGTCTCGTTTTCTCGTGATCTCGACATAACTAAGGTTGTTTTCTCGTGATCTCGACATAACTAAGGTTGTTTTCTCGTGATCACGACTTAATTTTCTCGTGATCTCGACATAACTAAGGTTGTTTTCTCGTGATCTCGACATAACTAAGGTTGTTTTCTCGTGATCACGACTTAATTTTCTCGTGATCTCGACATAACTAAGGTTGTTTTCTCGTGATCACGACTTAATTTTCTTGTGATCTCGACATAACAAAAAGTTGTTTTCTCGTGATCACGACTTAATTTTCTCGTGATCTCGACATAACAAAAAGTTGTTTTTCCCTTTAATTTTCTATACAGTTTTTAATTGACCTACAAGGTATGAAGGACAATGAGAGATCCTTGGCAGAAAAGTACAATTTATTATATATAAATGTAAAGTTAGGCACCTTTCACATAGGCTAAATCAAACATATTACTAAATGCCAGGCAGCACATCACAAACACTTAATAAACGCGTTTTCATCAATATAGCAAGACTCGCTTTCTTCTGCACTCAACAGGCGTCAAGAACTGCAATATGCGCACACTTGGATCTAAATCGCGGCTGACTTGACCGCAGTCATGCAGACGTCCCGGCCCATCAAGTTGGCTTGCAGTGAAATTGACCAAACGTTCAGGGTCACCTTATTGTCTACGACAAAGTCGTAGACGTGATAGGTGTCTGACACTAATCTGGAAGTTGTCAATGACAACCAGATATCCTTATTGAAAACAACTTTTTGTTTTGTCGAGATCTCGACAAAAATTAAGTCATGAACACGAGAAAACAATTTTTTGTTATGTCGAGATCACGAGAAAACAACTTTTTGTTATGTCGAGATCACGAGAAAACAACTTTTTGTTATGTCGAGATCACGAGAAAATTAAGTCGTGATCACGAGAAAACAACCTTAGTTATGTCGAGATCACGAGAAAACGAGACAGAAAAAAAATAATAACGCAAGGCCTCTTTGAGCTTCCGTAGTATGCAGATTTTCCCCAGAAAAATCATTTGGTTTGAAGTGCCTCTAGATTTGTTCTTTAACCCAGTGACTTCTAATCAGGGTAACATAAACAGCAGTGGGTACCAGGTAGGTTCTTGGGGATCTAGGTGTTTTTCTTTGTTGGACCTATAAAATGGGCATTTCTGTTTCATTATTTTGCATGTATACATGCATTTACTGTTAGGTGTTTCTCAAAAATGATTCTTTATGATGGACATAAACAGAACTGTTTAAACTTTTTCAAGTGAGGCTCTCATTAAATGGAGAAGCTAATTTAAGAGTTTGTTTTTCATCCATATTATCTTTTACATATCATATTCCATTACATGACTGTGGCAACATTTTTGCAAACCACAATGATGTGGTTCATTACACATTTGGCTCAAAATCCAGTATAATATAAATTAAAGGAATAGTACAAAATGTGATATTTTATAGAATACTACGATCGTTGATTTACATAAAATAACAGTTGACAGTGACTCACTCTGAAGTTTAAAATTACCCAAATAAATAGTCCATGCTACTTAAGTCTTGTAAAGAAATACAATTTCTTTGTATGATGAACAGAAGGTAATTGAAGTTATTCACTCTCAAACCAAATAAAATTATTGATGAACTCATGCACAGTGCATCAATAACATCAAACCTCATTGGTTCTTGAGCATCTTGTGACCTGACACACAACATAAGAAAAAATTAGGTTTAATTTTATTGGATTTGTTGAGTGATTTGATTTGAGAGTGAAGTACAAATTAATTTCAGTCTGTTCGTTATACAAAGTGATATGTTATATATCTCTTCAGAAGACTTGGAATTCATTAGCCCCATGGGCTACATTTAGGACTATTTTGTGTGTTTTTTTAAATGTGCAATATGTGTTTTTCTCCAATGTGTCTTTTTTTCAACGGCTTGTAACGCAACTTAAAAAATGAGCCCTTCCCGGACTTCCTAGGTTGCCTAATAAAGCCTGTAGACTGATTTTCATGCAAAGGGAGCGGGTCGCTTGTGCCTGGAAATTCCTAAGGATGTGACATTTATACGTGCTCCCAAGAGTCTTGCCTCAGACAGTAATATCTTCTCTTCAGCTATTCAACAGCGATATCAACCTGCAACACTAGGTAATGTTATTTTAGAGATGGAATCCAGGAAACATCCGGCACCCAGCACAACATCGACTCCTACACAAACTCGGAGTAAGACAAAATAACAAAACAAAAAACATTTATCTACTGAATCCTATCTGGCTACGCGGGAATGTGATCATGGTCGAGGGAACATTGGCAGGGCATTTTATCAAAACCGACCCTGAATTTGCATTCTTATTATTGGACAGGCAAGCTTACATAAATGCAAAGTATGTGAAATATAATGCCATAAGGATTGATTTGTGTAATTTGAGCTAACTTGATCTTGCCTGCTAACGCTGATGAACTGCAAGCTACCTTGCTTTATAACTTTCAAATATTGCTTTCATACTAAAAGTCAGGATTACAGGATAAATTTAAGCAAATACGCTGGTTTCTTATTCGTAGTACAACATATGAGATACAAAACATACAACTGTGTAATTTTAATTATGCTACCTCATCTGTCAGCATGATGCCGGCAGATCACGTTCAGTCTCTTTGACCGTTACTGTTTTGGATGCTCGCTTCCCTATGGAGTGTGTGCATGAGCGCGAGCACGAGCAACAGGTAGCTTGCTGCAGTTCACTTAACGGCCACAGGTGTCATTAATAACAAGGGTTTCTGAATCTTACATACTGCACCTTTAAGCATTAAATTAAATCATCATCAACTGCTATTGTACTAAAATCAGAGATTGTGACATTCTTTAAATTATATCCTTTTGTGTTCCCCAAAAGAAAGGAAGACATGTTTTTTGAATGACATGAGGGTGACTATTCCTTTAAACTGAACACATTTTTTCTTCAAAGTCAATGAAGGGCATTACTGATGGTTCTGTAGAGGTACCTTAGCTAAATAAAGGTTGGGAAACATTGCTTTAACCTCACTGGTAAAACTGGTTAACCACATCAGAAATGAACCATTTTTTTTTTTGGCTTTAAAGACGTCCTTGTTGTGATTCCAACAACCTCAAGCTTTTCCCCTTCTTGTCTCCATGCTAATGTACCCAGACGGTGGGACGTTCACATCTCTTGACCCTTTGCCCCGCTCTGTTATGCGAACTGTCACTTTTATGAATAAATTAGCGATAATCATCTTGCACTTTTTTTTATTTATGCTTCCTAATCAGCTCTATTCATCTAAGGCCGCAGACAGCCAGTGTCTCTATCCAGTCAAGTGGCAGCGGGTGCAGCAGAGGTCAGGCAGGTCTGTTTCGTGTAACAGCTTAAACATACATAAAGGATCTAGTGTGGAGCCGGAGAGATTTACAGATGGACGGCCTCCAGATGTCGGGAACTGTGCTGAGTAGATAAAAGCAAAAACGCTCCCTCTGTCTCTTGACATGTCGAATTGAGATGCTGCAAATTCTCAAGAGCCATTAAAGTTTGTGAGTTACAAAGATGGGGGTTAGGAAAAAACTGGCTGTCCAGTGTTAAGAGTTACAATGAAGTTCTTTTCTCCCAGAGTTCTTTTTATTGCACCTTTTTCTTTTTTGGCTAATGATTGTGTTCTCAGCTGAGTATGTTTTGCTAGGCAGCTTTGAAAGGAGTGCTTGTCAGCTGTGACTGGAATTTACAGGTTTTAATATATTATTGGAGTTTGAATGAAATTAAATTACTGACTTAAAAAAAAGTATGCGTTTGAGTTTTCACTGAAGCAAGCAGGTGACTTGTCAAACAAACCAACATACTCATGTGAGAAATGAGTGAACCTATTGCTTTCTGCTTGAAAGGATTCTTTTTTAAACATACAATATTTACTGTGTGCATATATATGGTCTTTATGTCAAATGACTGCACATCCAGGGATAAAAAATATTGTGAGTCATCTTTACTACTACTAGTATTACTCTGCGATCTTTATAAGTAAACGAATAAAAAAAATACCAAAAATCAACGTGAGCATATTTCATGTCCATTTATTTATTTATTTTGTAAGTAGTTTTGTAATAAGCAGTATAACAAGCAGTCAGACTGCCGAAATCTGAATTCTTATACAGAAATTTGATGCAAAACGGAGATGGAGTTTAGCTGTTTCTGCAGACTCCATCCATGGTCTCTTTCTTCTCACATAATAATGTAATTTCTACTCAAATCAATATTTAATTTCCATTTATATTGTTTTTTTGGTTAGAGGTCTCGTAATAAGAGGAATAGTGAGCAGTCAGATTTTTACAGTATACGTTTACATTTATGCATTTGGCAGACGCTTTTATCCAAAGTGACTTACAGTGCACTTATTACAGGGACAATAGCCCCATAGCAACCTGGAGTGAAGTGTCTTGCTCAAGTACACAATGGTGGTGGCTGTGGGGGTTGAACCAGCAACCTTCTGATTACCAGTTATGTGCTTTAGCCCACTACACCACCACCACCACTACAACCAAAATTATTAACTTGACATGAACATAAACCAAACTCGAAAACTCTGAAGACTCCATGGTCTCTTCTCAAAAAATAACAATTTCTTCTCAAATCGATATTTCATATCAAGTTAATACTTTTTTGGTTAGTAGCCATGTAATAAGTGGGATATGTCATGGTCATCCAGTCATGTTGCAACGTAAACTCTTTAAGGGTGATGCAAGACCCCTTTCTGTCTGCATCATGACCACCCTTTTGGGATTCATTTTGCTATAAGGACCGGCTGACTGTATATTATTCCTTATATATACATTTTAAATATTCTAAAATGTTTTAAATGTATGCAAAACAGATAATTATTGACTTGAAATCCTCTTATAATTCCTCCAACTCAGGATCAAAAATGAAAGTCAAAAGTTCCCATGAGAAACATTCAGCATCCATGTCCAACACAGATCCTGGTCCAGACACTCAAAATATTGAAATCCAGTGCGTAACCACTTCAGATAAATTCTCCAACCCAGTGTGTCAGCTTTTCCAAGTATAATCTCCCCTCACTTGAGATGGCAGGCCGGATGTGCTCCTCTTTTATATGAGAGATCGCATTACATTTTTCTAGAGGTACATGTCTTTGCTAATACACATCACATGGGCAGCATATTCATCTGAGCCCCTAAAATCCCCCCACAATCACACCCACATTGCCACTGGGAACCTTTTTTTTTCCCCTGCTTGAAGGGTAACACAGTCAATGTAAAAAAATGGCAAAAAAGTAGTGCTGTACTGTGCTTGTTTCAAGTGTGAAGGCTACTTGAGAAGAGACTGCGGAACAGGGCTTGGCTCGGGTGTCTTAGAGGAGGCTGATGTCTTTTTCTTTGCAGACTAGTGTTGTCCCCACATCTGCATGTATTTCCTTATTTATTTTTGTCACGTGGGTGTTGCTTTACTTGAGCAGAGACTATTGAAGAAGCACTGAGCTGAGGCAGTCCGATCCTAAGTGAGGAACTGCCAGACTGCAGAGTAGATAATGAATAGTAGAGGTAACAAATGGAGGAGAAAGAGAGAGAGAAAAATAGGCATATTGGTTCAGTTACACCATTTGGAGACCAGATGTGCCTCCATGCTGTCTTCAGTGATGATGTTCACTTGTGCATTTGCACTTATACTATTTGATACAAATATTATTTGAGTTAGTATTTAAGAATTATAAAATAGGATTTTTCTCCCCAATTTGGAATGCCCAATTCCCAATGCACCTCGTGGTGGCGTAGCGACTCGGCTCAATCTGGGTGGCGGAGGATGTATCTCAGTTGCCTCCGTGTTTAAGACCGTCAACCTGTGCATCTTATCACATGACTTGACATAGCCCTTGTGGAGGCTTCACGTCATCCACTGTGGCATCCACACACAACTCACCGCGTGCCCCATCGAGAGCGAACCACATTATAGCGACCACGAGGAGGTTACCCCATGTGACTCTATCCTCCCTAGCAACCTGGCCAATTTTTTTGCTTAGGAGACCTGGCTAGAGTCACTCAGCATGCCCTGGGATTTGAACACGCGAACTCCAGGGGTGGTAGTCAGTGTCTTTACGCTCTGAGCTTCCCAGGTCCCCGAAAATAGGATTTTTTTGAATTTTTCAAAATTTTAATTTAAAGAGTGGAATTTCTGCACAAATAATGAATGTTTTCGAACAGGTTTCAGTGGTGTCACAGCATTTAAACTATTTGCAGTAATGAACCTTCGAATGGGAATGCTGCCTTCAAGTGCTTTCGGAATTGTCCAATGAGTATGTCATGTTTAAGTGCTTAAAGAATAGGACACAGGAGAACACCAGGTTCATTTTTGTATATTTATTGCAATTGATTTTGGATCTTTGATCAAATACATGCGGTTTGCTCTGTGTAAAAATTTACAATATGCATCAAATGGATAATGATGTTCCTAAATGTACTCCATATGACTGAAACAGCAAGTGCTATCAAGGTAGCTTTTTTTGTAAAAATTTATAAAATCTATTATTCTCTAGAGAAAGAGTACTCTCATCTGCCATATTAGAACTAACATTAATTCCAGTTGCATGTGAAGATATAATTAAAACTCACTCAAAAATCACAGAGCAAGAGTGATACCCATTCCTTGGCATCCCTGCAGCTCTCCTTTCACCCTGATCCTTCCACACTCAAACCCATTCTTTTCTTTTGCCCTCTTTCCTTTTGAACTCTACCCCTGCTCATGCTCTTTCCCCCCTAACTTGTACCTTTGAGAGCAAACAGTAGAACCAGGGAGAATTTCCCATACTGAGTAGCAAGACTCCCAAACTACCTTTTAATCATCTCCAGACCCATGTTGTGTGTGAGAGAAACAGAGAAAGAGGGAGAAATAGGGAGAGGGTGAGGGAGGGCCTGAGTCATTCCCTAAGGCTCAGCAATGCTCCAGGCGAGGAAAACAGACCAGTGTCAAGACGGAGGTCTTTGGTGATCTGTCACTGGGTGCTCACAGGGAGGAAATGGCTGTGTTTAAGGGGCAAGAGGATACGGTTTCATTCTGCAATTGCATCTTCTGTTTCCGCATCTGTTCGCAGAGGAGGAAAAGATGCTTGCACACGCACAGGGCCGAGTTCCAGGCTTTTATGGCTCTGGCTCTCGAACGCAGATATGCGACCTCAAAGGCATCTTTTCTTGCTGAAATCACTATCACTAGATGTCCTATTTAGGCTCAACATCAGACTTTGGGAGGGATATTTCTAAACGCCACAGGTTTTTATTTGAATAAATATAATCATGTTTTTTCTATGTTTTATTCTTCAATTCATTTTGTCCCCCTGGAGAACAATTTGGCTTATTTATTGATTAATACTAGAGCTGCCAAAGTTAACACTATTGTTTATCAATAAATTATGACGAAAAACCTTAATGGATCATTTATTTTTAAATCAAATACAGATGTGAATATTGTAGTTCAACAAGTACAAATAGCTCCTTTACAAGTGAAACATACCATCGATTGTATTAATGTTAATGAGAAGACCACCAATAGAATATACAGTATTTTATAAATTTTTGTTTCTATTCAAAGTCTAGACACTCAGTACATTAAAAATGAATGCACTATAAATTAGGCACATGTGCATTCAAGGTATACATTATATCAGTATGTGTATTCCCTGGGATTCAAACTTATGATATGTTGCTACTGCCATGGTCTACCAGATGAGCTACAAGAACAATTTTAATCTACAGAAAATGTTAAACTATTGACAACCCTTATAATGTCCATATATGGATCTGTTGTTTCTTTTCGTATTCTGTTTTATTGATTGCAACCTAATTTGTTTTTACAACCACTGCAATCCATTAATGAAGTGCAAATGTTTCTGTTTCTTTCAGGAGTGGCAGAACTCCATACAGAAGAACGCTGGCCTTGCTTTCATTGAACTTATCAACGAGGGAAGGTAGTTTATCCAATGTACTCCTGAAACACCATCAATAGCTTACAGATCACTGAACGCTTATGTCACTTCAAGCCTGTTATCTGCCGCTGGTCTGCTCGGCTGTCTAGTTACCATGGCACCTCTGAGTAGGCAGACTAGAGAATAGGGTGGAGACTAGATTAGCCCCTAATCCTCTTGTTCCGTAGTGTAGGCAGAGTGTGTGTGTGTGTGTGTGTGTGTGTTTGTTTGTGTGTGTGTGTGTGCGTGCGCGTGTGTGTGTGCGTGTGCGTGTGTGTGTGTTTGGTATTGGTGGTTAACAGAGTGTAAAATTAGCTGAGACAAGCATGCTATGAGTTGGCATATAAACCCTGACATACTTTCTGCCCAGTGTGTGTGCATCCTTTTTAACGTTCTCACTCTCAGTTTCTCTGTCATTTCCTCACTCTTCCCAATTCATATTTTATATGCTCATATACTTTGCTTCCGATAGTTGTTTTTATTCTTCCAATCTCACACAAAGTTTGAAAGTGTGTTTATATACTCAGCTATAGTTTGAATGAATAATTTTCCGCAAAGAAAGATAAATCTAACCTCCCTTTGGGAACGTTCGGGGACATTCTCAAGTGGAAAATCAATTTAGAATTTTTTTTTTTTTAATTATTATTCCAAAAATGTTGTTTTTGTTTAGGGTTAGACTATAGTCACAGTAAGCTTTATATGAAAACAAAAGTCTGTGATATGTACCCAATTATATAGTCAGGTAAATTTGTGTGTGTATATACCTAGCTAAAACAAAAATGTTTTTTTAGGGTTAGTCTATAGTAATTTTAATTAGCATTTATATATATATATATATATATATATATATATATATATATATATATATATATATATATATATATATATAAAAAATATATCTCTATGGTATGTCCCTATTTACATAGCTATTGAAACGTATACGAGTATGTATAGGAGTTTGTGTGCCCATTTGTGTGTGTTTGTCTAGCTCCGGCTTTGGGTCGTTGATGTCAAGCTGATCTTGGTCGGCTCAGCCTGCACACCCATCTGCTGACCCATCTGTGCACGCACGCGTGTACACACAAACACACACACACACACACACACACACACACACACACACACACACGCAGTCTGAGTCAGCAGAGATAGTCGCTGTCCAAGGTGCTGGCACATCAGTCATTCACCCTGTTGAACATTTATGGCAGGACACCTGTCCTGCAGACCTGTCTGTCTATCTATCTACCTGTCTATATGTCTGTCTGTCTTTCTACCTGTCTATCTGTATATATTTCTACCTGTCTATATGTCTGCTATCTTTCTACCTGTCTGTCTATCTCTCTCTCTCTCTACCTGTCCGCCTGCCTGCCTGTCTGTCTCTCTGCTGGTCTGTCTCACTACTTCTCTGTCTCTATGGTTATCTACTTGTCTCTCTGTCTCTCTAACTGTCTCTTAATCTTCCTATCTGTCTGTCTACCTTTCTGGCTTTTTGTTTACCCATTTCTATGTCTCTATACCTGTCTATCTAACTACCTGTCCATCTGTCTGCTGGTCTATCTACATGTCTGTCTGTCTCTCTACTTGGCTGTCTATACATCTACCTGTATGTTTCTCTCTCAAGCTGTTTTTTTTAGTGGCCCTAGTTCCCAGTCCCTCGTGAGTGGCTACAAAGTCACTGAATAGTTTAGTTTAATAGTTTGATGAGATTAATGTTGTGTTTGGCTCAACAATCTCAAACAAAACATCTGTTATGCTCTATTAACAATTTAAATAGAATGTATTACAATACTGTGTAAAAAGTTTTTACGACTGGTGGTTGGGTGATATTTTGGAAGTAAAGGCAGGAACCTGTAGCCTTGAGTGTTTATGCAAAAATCCATTGCAGTTTATTGAGAATACACTCTCAACCAGAGAGTTGTAGACTTTTAGTAGGCATCTATGATAAAGGACGATTGATGAATGTTACCATTTTGGATGTATATTGTGGCCCCTGTCCCATAGTTTGGGAGACCCAGTTCTGGTTTTCTCACAACCCCATGTAAATCATGAAGCCCACAACCATTTTATAGGAAACCCACAAATATTCAAATAAAAAAAAGTTTTATTTATTGCTTGTCAGCACTTAAAGAAACAAGCACGTTTGAATGCCATACAGAATTGAAACCCCTTTTCTGGTAAAGTGAGGGGACATTATGCTCAATATCACGCTCCACAGAAACTCAAAGGCCCTGGTTAATTAAAACAAAGCTGATTTATTTTTCATTTTTTCATTTTAGACTGCTTTGTCATGCCATGAAGGATCATATCGTTCGAGTGGCCAATGAAGCAGAATTTATCCTCAACAGACAACGAGCCGAAGACGTCCACAAGCATGCAGAGTTTGAGGTAGAAGGCATCTCAAAATCAATGACTTTTTAGGAGTCTTTTTCACACAAATCTTCACATATTATAGATCCCCAAAGGCAAATTCAGGATTCTGATATTTTACAGTGGAATATGACTCCTTAATTAACTATCAAACTTGATAAAGTAGCAAGAGATACTGAAACACAAAACAAATTATAATGAATTCCAGATCACATCTCTAATCCCACTCTGAACCAAAATTAATCCCAAATAATCTAAACAGAAATCTGATTTTGTAAATCTGATATAGCATGAGATAGAGGGAACTGTGAGAAAATCTCTAGCAAATCCAACAGACGGGGTTGCCCATAATCCTCTGCACATGTTTCCAAATGGGGATTAAACCACATATATTAACTTGGCTCCCCTAAATTGTACTCTGCAATTTAAGGAACTTTATTAAGGTCTTTAAAGACCGTTTATGTTGAATCATTAAACTATTAGCTTTTTCAATACAAGGCTAAAGTACGGTCTTGACATTAGCATTAGTGGATTTCAGCTACAAACAGTAACTTCTTCAGTCCTGCTACTTTTACACACAATGTGGCTGAAACACTTGTTTTTTAAGCTCCTTGTGAAAAAAAATCATTTCAGAATTCAATTCAGAATGTATACAATAGGTTATATATTATGAATTTATTAGTTTACACAATATACAAAATGTAAGTGAAGATTAAATTTAAGTTTAATGTTCTCTTTGCTTTTTTTTAATTTCTTTACATTTTTGTTTCTTTATTTCTTCATTTTATTTTTATTTTATTACTTTTTGTAATGAAGGTTACAGAACGATTACCAACTTGTGTTCAGAGTTACTGGCATCTCTTAACAGAACAACACTATTTTTAGCCATGTTTTGCAATTCACTTTAACTAACTGGTCCTAAACTTAAACGGTGTAGTTCATCACATTAACAATAGATATGTTTCATTAAGTTTGACAACCCAGAAGTGTACAAACCTATTTATGCTGAATATTTTGCTTGCTATATTTTCTTTAAAATAAATGACACTTTGTTCTATATTTTCTATATTTGCATAATTTTTGTGTCTATTGTATATTAAGCATGACTTAAGTGTCCAAATCCATTTTGGGAGCACTTTATTATCTAAAAAGATAATACACATCAATATTAAAAGTAAAGATAAATGCTATGCTAACTGCATAGAATACCAGAAACAACCAATCCGTATTATGACATTGATTTAGTGGCCGATTTAAATGTAAATCAAGGTGTAGCAGGACTTACTGTGAAATCTGTCATTGTGTATCAATGAAAGGAACTATGGGGCCATATGTATGACATCAGTATGTGGTATACACACACTTTCTCACACAAAAACACGCCACTACACGTAGTGATGGAGTGACGAGTTTCTTATCTGGAATGCACAGCCTGTCTGAGTCTGTTATATATACTGCTCTTGAAGATCCATGGCCTAATAAATAAAATCCAGCAGGCACTAGATACTGTAGGCGATGTCACCAGAAACTCATACCATCGTCTTGCACCTCCATCCATCCCAGCATGCGCCAGAGAAGGATGGCTCATACTTTGCTTTCCTCCTCTACTTTATTATCTCCGTCTGCAGATTGAAGATTCCATAAGCAGATAAGATATTTTTACAATTAAGCTGGTGTCACTTCCAACCCTCATATAGCCCCTTGAAGTTATAAATAACGTTTGATTTGTCAGCGTGGCCAATTGTAAGGCGAGATGACACCGGAAGATTGAATTATTGACCCTTTGAAGAATATGTCGAGGTATAATATCTGACAGAATTCAAATATAAAGAAGGAAATTCAATTACCTCCACTGCACCCCACCAGCTTGTGTTTGCAAATTAGATTTTGAATATTAGCAAGAGATCCCCCCTGGGGTCCATGTGGGAAGACAATCTTATTGTAGCGTGGAATATAATGTCAAACGGGCTGCCTTGCATCACCTTTAGTCTGAGAGGCCTCATAGTCTCATGAAGAGTCATAGTGTCTGCCTTTATCTTCTGTCTGTGAACAATTTCAGTATGTTTTATTGTTATATTTCAGTTGGATTTAAACAAGAATTCATCATTTAATATGCCATTAAATCTTTGTCCATCTGAAAACATACCAGTCTGATTTTTGCAAAGTCGGACTAACAGACAGAGGCAATTGTAATTGTAATGCAATTGTAGCTTTGTCCAGCATGCATACACATTAATCGGACCACAATTGGCCTTGCCATTGTGTGCATGCTCCAAAAGACAGAGGTAATGGTTCTCGGTCTCGCTGTTGAAAAACTAGATATCTGACTGCTTTTGTTTGGCTCGGCACGCTAATTTGATGCAAAAGGTAAACCAGAAAACATCTAAATCACTCTCTCAGCTGACATCCTTCATTTATAACATTCGAATATGCATTGTGTCATTTATGCTTGATTTGACTATGCAAAAACCCACTGTGCATGTAATCAGATGGCCAATTCTTATCCAAAATAAATACCTATAGTCAAAAGTCTAGCTCCACAAAATTATCTAATAGGTTGCAGAGTGGTAGAAACCCTTTAACTCTATAAAGTGTGAGGATTTTGCCCTACCATCTAGGAAACAATTCCTGTAACTGAACATAGTCCCATTTTATGGAGAGATTGTATGAAAGTTGCTCAAGTAAATTCCACCAACCTTTATTTTTTGGCAATAAAGAAAGATTACATTATTTTGTTTAGCTTCAAGTTGTTGTTAATGGGGCTTTGGATCATCAGTGTTGCTTCATGCAGCATCATTCTGGCTTTCAATATACTAGTTTATTTGACATTTTCACATCTTTGACTCTCTCTCCTTCTCTTTTTCATCCATATTTCATTTAGTCCAACTGTGCACAGTATGCAGCTGACAGGAAAGACGAGGAGACGATGTGTGATCACCTGATCAGTGCTGCCAAGCATCGTGATCATGTGACGGCCAATCAGCTGAAACAGAAGATCCTTAACATCCTCACCAATAAACACGGAGCCTGGGGCGCAGTAGCACAGAGGTACAACTGCTTCAATGTGTGTGTATGTCAAAGAGTGTCTGTCTTTGACATACACTATTCTATCTAGTGTTCTATATATCATTCTATAATTTGATCTATCATTGTATCTTTCCTTCTATTATTTTATGTATTTATTAATGTAAATGAATTTAATCAGAAGCATAATTTACTATTGATAAAAAAAATAAAAATAAACTGTTACACTGTCAAATTGCTTTGATGTATCTGAAATACTGCTTGGTACCAAATTCAACAAGTTCTTCATACCAGAACAATGAAGTGCATCTAATGCTCTCCCCAATGCACAAAGGTCAAAACATACACTTTCAAAGAGTTGTTTGAATGTGTATGTCAAAGAGTGTTTGTTTTTGTGAACGTTCTTGTAATACCATGTAAAGTTGTGCTTTAAATGTCTGAGAATACATTGAAAATCTGGGTTTCAACATGTAATTTAAGCCTGGAAATAAAGGTAAAATTAAAGGCGATGCATGTATTTGTTCGATGTTAAAATGTTTTGCAATCCCATCTGAATAATAATAATTATACAGTAAGTAAGCCATTAATAATATGATTTCCACAAAAAGTGTAAACACTGTCGCTTTGCGATGCTTTTTCCAAAATGATCTTGTTTGTTTGCAGAGTAATCTCACTTTGAATTCTCAAACAGTTGCTTGACTATTCATTTGCTGAATTTGGTCTATACTTACCAAAATTTTAAACAATGCCCACAGTGGCCAAAGAAGTAAGTGTTGTTGGTTGTATGGGCACAAGTGAGTACCATTTTTCTGGGTGAATTGTCCACGGAGGCAAAAGTGAGATGGGAAGTGAGTTGATTTCAGCTGTACAGGCTTTAATACAGTGAAGAGGAATGCATATTTTATAAACTGTACCCCTACCCAACCCCAAAACCTAACCATTAGTGGAGTAAAATTGTAATGTTAGTGGAAAAATATAACCTCTGAATCGCACTCGTAACTGATTATGCAAAAGTGATTACTTCCTGGTTCCAATGCGGGATCTGAACCCAGGTCTCCCAAACTGCTGAAATGACACACATTTGGTTGCACCACAGGGAAAGGTAAACATGCTGGAGCCGTTGGAAAAATCTCAGATATGAGATGGTGGTTATCAGTGAGCAGGCACAATGTGGCCAATCCAAAGGTAGCGAAACTCTCGGAAACAACATATCAACTTCCTTTATGAACTTTGTTTTCGGTGGGACTATCTGTTTTTACCGATCACAAACAGAGGGTTTGTTCAGAAATCTGTTTGAAAACACCATTTATTTTTGTATTTCTGTTTGATGGCACTAATGGCACAGAAATCACATTCTTTAGCTCTTAAAGAAACATTATGTTGTAAAAATAATTAGAATGATTCGGCATTATTTCTAGGTCACTAATCAAATAAGCAAATATATGATACTGGCCATGTGAACTCCATTAATTGTTATTATTGAATCACACAAGATTTATTCAAACGGTTATGCTGATAAGATATAATTTGTAGTAAAATTGTATTAACAGAGAATATGTTAAAACAAAAGTTTTTTCACAATCTGACTTTTGGACACAACCATATCTCTGTGATGGTCTGTGTACATTTTGCTCAGGCAAAGTATTGCACTATTACCTTTGTGACACAAACACACACACCCAGGGCTCGGATGTGACTCCTATTTAATGTCATTTTCTTGCTCTCCACCAGGGTCAGGCTGCAGGTCAGCAAACTCAATTACCACACCAGCCCACTAAATCCACTGAGACAGATCACTGCTGGTCAGGCTGTATGTGTGTGTGTGTGTGTGTGTGTGTTTGTGTGTGTCTGGTCCAGAAATACACACCGGCTCAGCCTTTCAGTCACACAGTGAAACACCTGGCAGTTGTTACAGTGGTCTCAAGGGCCCTGTTAAAAAATCCTTACTTGAGTTCCGTTTCCCACCAAACACACACAAACTGACCAAATAGAATTCTAGATCCTTGTATCTATCCAGCAATAGCATTTCAGAACAAAAATTGTGTGTAATTTCTGTGCATTTACAATCTCTATATGATTTTTTTTTTTTAAATAGCTGTTTTCCCAACGTTACAGACAAGCCAACAAACAAACTGAAAGCATTGGTTGATCAAAAGTTGCTGTTTCAGGCTGCTTAAGCAAACAAAGCAATGTTAGTAACAGATTGTGAAAACTTTTCAGGACATCAAATTACAAATGGTTTTATTATAGTTGACTCTGCATATTAAACTGATTAGGACAAAGAACTGTAGTTTAAGATCGAAAAAATTACACACTTCACCATTAATTGCAGTGCATACTACAGAAACATTTTTGGTAACACTTTACAATAAGGTTCTATTTGTGAACATTTGTAACTGCATTAAATATCAACCAAGATTAAGCACTGTAAAAGTGTTGTTCATTGTTTGTTCATGTTAAACAATGTACTTAAATATTGTTAATGAATACAACCTTATGGTAAAGTGTTTCAAAAAATTGTATTTACTAATCTTAAATTATTTGAAGTCTGTATATATCTATATATGCCTGTTTATTTATTTTTTATTATTTCAGTATGTCTTTGAAAAGCACTTTGAATTTTTTCACTTTGTCAAAATGGGCTGCACACTTGCCTGGCCTTATAATGTATATGTATATGATACATATACCTATGTATAGAGTGGTGGTGGTGTAGTGGGCTAAAGCACAGAACTGGTAAGCAGAAGATTGTCAGTTCAATCCCCACAGCCGCCACCACCATTGTGTCCTTGAGCAAGACACTTAACTCCAGGTTGCTCCGGGGGGGATTGTCCCTGTAATAAGAGGATTGTAAGTCGCTTTGGATAAAAGAGTGTGCAAAATGAATAAATATAAATGTAAATGTTATAACCGTAAAGACTAATTATAATTAGGCAAAATAATATTTACAAAAACGCCATAATTGCTCAATGCGATACAGCAATTTTGGTTGGGATTCAGTTGTAGTATTGCTTGAAGCAAATGTAATGAAGGAAATGCTTACCTTCTGTTCCATTGGTGGACTAATGAGAATTTGGATTGAGAATATCTCTGCCATCATTGGCCGACAGCAAAAAGAAAAAAAAAAAGAAGAAAAACCCACTTACAAACATGTGTGCACACACTGGCTAGGCACAAATACTGATTTGCCTTCCAAAATTTCTCGATTTACAAAAACAGTGGCTGTGGATTGTAATTAAATTTGTAAAATACACTGCAGATGGTTGAATGTGCATTATGGCATCATGTTTACTC
Organism: Moxostoma hubbsi; assembly: GCA_032164185.1. Lineage (NCBI taxonomy): Eukaryota > Metazoa > Chordata > Actinopteri > Cypriniformes > Catostomidae > Moxostoma > Moxostoma hubbsi. The sequence continues at coordinate 28,688,244 of JAVLUX010000030.1, read as the reverse complement.
GAGCCAATAAGAAACACACAAGTGTGCAATGCTTGAGTGCAAATAGACAACATTGCTCAGCTGCTGATTCCACTGATTGTGCTTTTTTATCAGATCTGATGAAGCCAAAAGCTTTACAAACATTTTTATGTGTCTGACCTCATTTTTCAACATGTCAGACATACAGTCTTACATTAGCTAACACTGTACAATATTTATAACCAGGAACGTATGTGGGCTCTCATATTTCTTTATGCGTTTAAAGCACATTTCATGGCCAATACTCTTACAGACAATATTTTTTTACACTGCAGTAAATCTATCCATCTATCTATCTATCTGTCTATCTATCTATCTGTCTGTTTGTTTGTCCGTCCGTCCATCCGTCCCATAAAAAAGCTTGAGACAATGGGTTTGCTGGAATTCGTTGCCAGTATTCTGATTCGTTGTCTGATTCTGATATTTTTAAAAACCTCCTGGAAGTTAGTCTGTCTGTCTGTCGGTCTCTCTGTCAGTCAGTCAGCCAATTATGGATAAATTCTGGATAAAACACTGTGAAATTTCTTTGATGCATCTGAAATGCCGCTTTGTGCCAAATTCATTAAGTTCTTCATACCAGAACAATGAAGTGCATCTAATGCTCTCCTCAATGCACATAAGATCATAAAAAAAGCTTGAGATGATGGTTTGGCTGGAAGTTGCTGCCACTGTTCTGACTTATTCAAATATTTATGAACACCGCCTGGAAGGCACATCATTTGCATTGAGACAAAAGGTTATTGAGCTGGAGCACATTGCATATGGTACCACAAAACTTCCAACAAATTCAAATTTAATGGTAACCTGCTGGAGAAGAAAAATGATGCAATATGTTTATGAGCTCAAGGCGGTGTTACAGCTGAGCAACTTAGTCTTATTCAATGCTACATTAACTTTCCCATTTATGTGGCTTCTGTAAAATAGAAAGCCTGCAGCTTTTTGAAATGTGTGTGTGTGCATAGTTATAGTTGTGTATGTGCATGTGTGTTAGCATGTCCGCTTGAAAATGAATTTGTATTCGTGTGTTTTTTGTATGTCTTTGAGCATGAACACAGTCAAATTGGTTTTCACCATTTACTTTGTGCTAAAGCCCACAGACACGTGAAACATTATCGAATAGTAGTATGAATAATGTGGCACATTGTGTTATTACATTTAGGTTTTTTAAAACACAAATGTTCCCTTGCTTTGGAACACTGTTTTGATTTTCTGTTTTATTTTCAGCAGGATAACTGAAGAATCTTTTTTATTTCTTTTCTTTTTTTTTTTGTATGTGTCTTGATGATTTTAAATATTACCAGACAAGCTGTTCTTCAGATTATTAGATAAATAAATAAATAAATAAATAAATAAATAAATAAATATATCTGTTGTATAAAATCAAATGTAATAATCAAACAGGGACGACACACCGAGTGATGTGAAGATGCAAAGCAGCATATAGCAATTCCTCACTGGCTACATGAACTGAAAGCCAAATAATCAGATCCAGCCCACCGAGTCTTCAGTTCAATCATACTTTATGCTTGCCTGGTGATGAATGTCCCCTTTATTGAGTCGACATCAGAAAATCAATACTTCTCAAATTGAAACAGTATAGGGTTGTATTGATCTGGGCTGAAGGAGAGGGCTTTGATAGGACATTGCCAGACAGCTCTGAGCCCAGTAATGACACACTATCAATTTTGGCTTTACACTGATAAATCAAGTCGAAAATTGGATGTCAGATTTTTTTTTCTTCTCACTTTCCTTGGAGGGAGTTATTTTCCTTTCCCTCTCCTGTTGAACTCTGACCTCTGCCAGTGAATTATAAAGTTTTGTCGTGTCAGAAGTGGGAAGATGTCAGTGTTGGAATTAATGAGGGATAAGAAATCTATGAATTTTAAAAATCATGGAGCCATTTATTCGCATGTCATCGACCCATTAACTAGCCCTCTGAACCTTGTGTGATATTTCGTGGCAAATGTGAGACGGATTTGTGTCATTTTAAATTAACTTTGCCACAAATCTTTGCACTTTCCTACTAGTATTTTTGGTGTTTCAGAGTACTAGTCATCTGAAATTCTGAAATACTGAAAAACAGTATTTTATTTCTATATAATAAAATAATCATTATGACTGTTTAGATCTGTTCAGAATATATGTTGAAAGCAATTTGAAGTGACTAGTATGTTGCACACATTGTGATAAATATGGTACTGTCATTTTTTATATTATGACCTTTTACGGTTGCACTTTATTTTACAGTTCATGTAATTTCAGTATAATTACAGTGTACTTACCCAAGAAAGTACTGAGTAATATTAGTTGTCTACATGTATAAAATATGGGTTAGGGTTGTGGTTAGGTTTAGGGTTTGTATCTAATTACTGTAGTTGTTATAATTATATAGAAAGTAAATGTAGAACAGTACTGTAAAATAAAGTTCTACCCATTTTACTGCACAGTATTCACTATATACTTTATGATAAAGTTCTATTCTTTAACATTAGTTAATGCGAAAGTATATTACATTTTCTTAAAATATTTCTGTACAGCATTTACAGTATAATTCTTGGTTAATGTTCATTTATAAATATACAATTGTTCATTGCTAGATCATGGTAGTTCATAATGAATTAAATAATGTTAAACATGCAACTTTAAATGTTATAAATGTAAAAAAATTAACCAAGATTATTAAATGCTGTTGTTCATTGTAAGTTCATTTTAACTAATATAATTAACATTTGTTAACAAAAACAACCGTTTTTGAAGTATTATATGCAAAACAGTAAGCATTATGCAGTCATTTTAGTGGTATGCTACATTGTCACTTGGCCTCATTATGTTTAGTCCACCATGTGGTGACCAGTTTTGATCTTAGAAACAGTTATTTCGCATTTCTAATCCAATTTTGAAAACATCTCTTGGCAGTCTGATCAAGTAATGAATAAAAAATAGAAGAAAGAGTTGTTCAAATTTGTTGCAGATATTACTGGTTTGTTTGTCACACTGGAAATGGAAATATGATCGAATTAAATTGCATACAGAATTCCGCACTGTGTTCTTTGTTGTATACTGCAATTTTTTGCAAATGTAATAAGGTATTCCATGCATGCAGAAAATTTAATGCGCACAATATACGTACTAAAGACTGCACAAACAGTACAAGTAGTATGGTAGTATGTACAGACATTGTCTGTCTTTAATTGTCCAGGCTACCTTAGAAAACCAAACACTCTGTCTCAGAACTCTTCCCAAGACTCATGCTACACTGAATAAACCTGGCGTCTATCTATTTTCAATCAGCATTTTTGGCCACCATGCAATTTTGTACAGCTGACTGTTCCAGGTGTCCAATAATGCTTCTTCATAGCATCCATTACCTGAACTTTAACATGACTGCTCCAAACAGTCAATCAGATGCTAATTGCTCCAGCATGGCTGCCCAAAACAGAAATAGTAAAATATGTGGTCACAGTGGACGGACATCTCTTTGTAACATTCAAACCCTTTGTCAACATCAGCAATATGGCTAATAGCTGATGGAGAACCGGCATCTGTCGACCACATTAGACCTTAACTTAACCTGACTCGAGTATTGATTGTCAACACTTTCTCTTGTATAATTACTTTTTTTGTGTTGAAGGAAAGGAGGTAGATGAAGAAAAAAGACAGCACCAAAAGAGGCAGAGTAGTGGCATGTATTGATTTGTTTAAAGGCGGCAAATGAGGGAGGTACCATTTCCCTTGAATAATGGTGTGCTTGGTCTTTTGTTTGATGAATGGCAATGGTCTGATACTGGATAATAACTTTGTGATAGAATGGAGCCTTCAGTTACATTCGGCTTGGTTAAGCAGTCTCATTGGGAGTGGTTGAAAGGGTTATCAATTTTAATAGCACCAAGGGAAGGGAGAAAAGGATGCAATAACCGCAGCCACTTGAGAGGTTTTGGCCCCCCAAAATAGGATTTTGGTCTGAGGTCTAGTAAAAGACACATTAATCTGTCACCGATCTGCTGTGTCGTTTATTTCCATAGTTTTGCAAGTTATAGAATGTGTAGGTTTGGATTACAGGAAAGGTAGAGCATTTAAAGAAGGTTAGAGAAAGCATGAGAGAGTAACACTGGATGTGATCCAAATGATTATTGATGTTTGAAGACTGTTGAAGCAATTAATGAAACGACTTTTAAACTCTTTTCAGAATGACCTGAGAATGTCATTTTCCCAAGTTGCTTCCAGCCTTGAGATGCTTCGGCAACCAAGGGGACATATCAATAGTGTTTTCATATCCCAAGATAAATTTAAACAAAAAAAAAGTGCTGCTTTATGTATAGAAAGCTACAGATACAAAAATGTGTAAGTTACTTCAAAACTTTGAAATAACACAAATAAAAATAATGGTATCTTTTAGATTCTATAAAGTAGCTACCCTTTAAGGACTAATTTGTGTCAGTAACAATTGGATTACTAAATGAATCCTGAACAGTTATCTGATATCCTAAATTGTGGTGAACTTTGTATATATGCTGTGCTCTTGCATACATTTTTTTTTTACCTATTTTCATTAGTATTTGTGTATTTATGTTGTATTTAAGTGTTGTATAGACTGTGGTACCAGTTGCAAATCCAATTTCCCAGAGTGGGACAATAAAACACAACTGAACTGAACAACGTACAGCTATGCACACTCTTTTGTAAAGAATTTCACTAGGCACAATTTATTTTTATCTACAAAACTAATTGTAGGCATACGCTTAAGCTTTTTGATCAAAAAACATTTTCATTAGATCATTAGAAACACATTCAGTCAAGTGAGTCCAAACGTTTGACAGTTATTGTATAAATTGCACATAGATCCTTTCTTTTGATTTCCCCAAATTCATGATTCACCTGTGTCTCCTTAAAATCCTGCATGCATATCATAATAACTTTCATATTAAGCCCACTGTTGGTAGACCGTATTTTTATGCTAATCTCCAAGTTAGACATTTTCATGGCTACTTTCTCACTTACAAACTCTTCCAATTGTTCTTGACCTACACAAAGTCACTTCTACTTAGGCATGCTTAACCTCAAAGCCTGTGCTAATTATCTCTGGAAAGAGGGCCGTTGGAACGATCATCAATTTCAATGGGAAAGAGAAGGGCTGCTAGAGTGTTCTCACTTCGTTGGCTTCATCTTTGATGAGAGATGGACGGTTTGCCGAAACTGGAGAGAAGGGACGTCTGACCTGTACTAGAACGCTATCTCTCACTCAGGCAGTTGCGTCTGTCTTCATCCAATGCAATGACCCGCATTACCGACCTTGCCAGTCTTAAGCCAACGTGCTCATATATTTTAGCTTGAGAGTCCCCATTCATACATAAGGAAGACTGTTCCACGCAACCAACAAAATAACAAATCAGCATTTACAGCAGTAGTTCTCAACTGGTTTTAAGTCTGGATCAAGATTTTATAATGGACATCAAATTACATCCCGATGCAATACTAAACCCTTAACGCTTATTTAATGTAGTCATGGCCACATTTTCTTTTAGCATGTGTAGATTGTTCATGGGGTTTGATGATATGGTCATGTCACAGAAACTGTCCATGTTAGCGTCTGCTTAATTGGTGTCAGATGAATTTATGCCAAAATTAATGTAGAATTTGATTGGATGCACAGTCTTTGGAGTCCGCAACTAATGAGTTCAATTATTTTGCTATCCTAAATGCATGTCCATAGTTGCATTTAGCTAAATGCATTTAGCATTCCAATAGGAATAGACCCTCAAACCATTTTGTGGTTTTGCCCGACCAGTTGAGAACCACTGCTATACAGCAAATAGTCCGTTTTCAAAGTATTGATAAGGTAAAATCTTTGTGCTTTTTATCTGCATTAGCATCCTGAGCTGCTATGTAGTCACAAGTTTACATCCTATAAAGTCATCCAGTTTGAGTTATACCAGATATTTGGACTACGAGAGAGGGAGATATAGCAGTGTTTACTACATCCAGCCATGTCGCATAATTGGATTGGGCTGTTTCATTGATCTCATTCTCTGTTTTATTTAATTTCTTAAATCCTTGTTATTATTAGAAAATAATACTTAACTCATATCAGGCAAAAATGAAGGCTTGAATGTAAATAATGAATAAATTCATGGTATACCTTGAAAAAAAAGACTTGAGAAATTGGCGTACGCCTGCAGTTGGCTGGATAATCTGTCATAATTTAATGTGAGTGAATTTTTAATGATTTTGCTTTGATTTAGATACATGCCATTGGACAGATGTGAAAACCTGGACAAAGACGGAAATGTTAGGGTAGAGAATATATGACCTGTTCCATAATTTTGAGTCACTTTGTCCGAGAGACACATTTTGAGTTTTATGCACTAAAGTAAAATGTAAAACATTTAAATGATTATACTGTGTCTCAACTAGCTTAGACTTTCTATCTTCCTTTCTTTCTTTCTATAGTGCATTTGCATTTCTGGGTCAAAGTGATTCAAAACGTTAGAACATACATGTAGAGGGGATCTGTTTACTGAAAGCTGTTTTTAAATATTGCATGAGGCATCCTATTTTGTGGCTTTTTGAAAGCACAGGCAGGCTACATCAGGTGGGGGAAAAAAATCCTTTTGAAGTGCAGTTTTTATTCCATAAGGAGCACATTTGCACAGAAACTTTTTGAAGCATATTCAATTTTCTTTGAAAGGATTTTGGCTGTCAAGTACCAAAGATCAAGCAAAATTAGTATTAACTAGTACTGGTACCCTCCGAATGCAAGGAACGTAGAGAGAGCATATGTCTTGGCTTAACTTCATTGAAAGTGTTGAGCATGTGTTTAGTGTCATGAACATGGGGAATGGCAGCCATAACATCACAGCGTCTGCGTGGCACTGAGGAAATCCAGTTGACCCCCGAAAATAGACCAGTCACTGATTACCGGAATTTTACTAATTATACACCATTTATGTCCCATAATGGATGCATTTAATGAGAACATAATGGTGCCTTATTGAATTTCCCATTCATTCCCTTTCCTTATGTTGCACATCAAGAGGCTTTCTGTTGTGACATTATATCTGGAAAACCATCGTCTTCAAGTCAGTCATACAGTATTTTTTTTTTTTATATATTAACTTTGTTTTACATAATTATATGTTTGTATACCTGTAATTTTTTGTTTGTTTGTTTTTTGTTCATTTTGCTTTTTTTGTTTTATTGTGTATTTTTCATGGGAAATCGACCTGTGAATGCCTTACTGATAGTTTTATCTGTATATTCAGCTGGGATAAGATAAATAATTTTAACATCGAAAATATTACACTTTTCACCTTTAATTTATCCTTATTTGACAGAACTATTCTGACTTTTGATCAGACTACCATTCTAGATAAAATGAAATAAAAAAATAAATTAAAAAAAAAAAATTTTTCTTTCAGATATACGGTATGCATTACATATGAGTTCTATTAGAACATATAGGAAACTAAGAGGTGGCCAAACCAGACAGGACTCTCGCACAAGTGCCCCTTACATCCCTGTATCCTCCCATGTAAATAAATATGCTTTTGGGAGATGTGCAATGAAGGTGTGTCTCTACTTGTTTTGACCGCTCAACCCTGTGGAACAGCACAGGGAATAGAGTTATCCATCTCATGAACCAGCCTTCCATAATCCACCACAATACCAGTGTTCAAGCCTAATAGATCATATCTGCAGCCTGGCTTTCCAAACAAGCTCCTCTCCCCTCCTCTAAACATTGCTATATATTATTTAGAAGAAATTGTTATCCTTTCACGCTTTGCCGTTTTAGGCTGAATCATGGCTGTCAAATTTTTACTGCCTTCCACAAACAACAAATGCCCTATGGACACAAGAGGTTTAAATCTTGTTCTCTCACTCTACGGCTTTCAGAGAGTGGTTTTTAATGCGTAGAAGGGAGGGGGGTGTACACACGTTCTTATACCAGTCTTTTGAGATGCATTTAGAAAAAAATAATACCCCAAGCAGTAGTAAATAATGACTGGCATGCTGGTCGGCTGATAGTTTTAGTTATCAGTGCAGGGAATTAGCTTTTAAAATGCAGTTGGAAATCCATTTAAGTGATTGATGGGCAATGTGACTAATAAATTTGAGCCGCTTTCAAGGAGGGTCGGTCCTCTACCATTCTTTATTCCTGTCATCATGAGCCGCGCGATTGGTAAAGTCGTGCGTGTCGGAAGCTAATTCTAGTGAGTGATTACCATTCTGATGAAACAGCTATCAGTATCCACTACTTAATGTGAAGGACAGAGAGAAAATAGTCTTTCTTTTATTCCTTTGTTGAAATATAACACAATTAGATTGCCTATTAGTGTCTTAACTCCAATACTGGACTATTGTAATGTGTCACAGTATGTGCAGTGGCAGTGTGCTGTTGTGTTTAATGTCACAATGTATCATAAACTCAACTAAATATTTTCCATGCTTAAATATTTGCTTCTTATAATATCTCATTAAAGTAAACAAGCTGACCAATTTGTGCAAAATTGCACCAGATAGGTCACGCAAAAACGAAAATCGTTTGCTCACCCTCAGGTTTTTTCTAACCTACATTACTTTATTACAAGTAAGGAAAGGTTGCACAGAAGAAAATAAAAAAAAGACTCAATGAAAGTGAACAGCGACTGAAAGTTCTGCTTTATACCTTCTTTTGTGTTCCAAGGAAAAAAGAAGCTCAATTTGAACAATATGAAGCTGAGCAAATGATTACTGAATTCTCTTTTAATATTTTCTGTTGGAAATATGTATGTGGCTCAAAAAGAGTGGTAATGTCCCCAAGAGTAGCTGTTAATGAAGACAAACCACATGTGAAATTGTGATCTTTCTCCAATTAGACCAATCATCACTCTCTAAGCCCTCTTTGACTATCTCATTAAATTAAGGACAGCAAACTGGACTACTTCAGTCTTCTTCAATTAACCGATTTAAATCCAGTACATTTAGAAGACTGTGTAGGATCTCAGTGTACATTCCTGTGGGATGAAGACCCCCCTTTGGGGACTCTTAGAGTCGGACCACCCTGGGTGAGGAAACTCACGTCATGGCACTTTGGTATGGGCCAAATTTGACTCTATGTTGACCGCAGGGTTTAACGCATCACTGGACTCCCATCCAAATTTGTGGAAACCATCTCCAAACAGAAAGCATATGCTTTAGGTGAAGAGAGGTTGAAAAAATTAAAGAGGTTTCATCAAATACCCTTCAGTTTATCATTCATTGTGTAATACTGCTGTGCTCCGCTTGCTGTCTAATCCCTTTATTACAGTAAGATGAAATCTAAAATGTTTGGGCTTTCTCTCAGTTGCTGTACACAGACGACATACCACTGTCAAACTAAATGAAAATCATCATATGTACAGTGGGAGGAAAACCCAAACATCTCCAAAGTCTACGTGGATTTCTTCCCCCAACGTCCTACACTGCCTACTCGCTGGCAGCTTTGGAGGTTATCATCTTAAATGGTAATCGCCTGGTGGCCTCAGAGGGATTTACATTTTTCACGCTGTAAGCTTACATTTACAATGTCATTTACGTGGTTTTGGCCTCTCTGCCTTTTGACATCTCTGTCTGGCTGAAGCTCTAACAGTATAAGACTGACAACAGACAAGCCCCAGACACAGTGCCTCACTTTTCATATCCCAGTGGTGAACTTTTGGCATGTAGCTCATGTATGCAAACAGGCTTTGTTTCCTATACACACACTCACACACACATTCCTGATTGATGTTAAACTGAGACTGAGCACTCGTGTTGCTGTCAGAGCTCGGTTAAGTCCCTTGAGCTTTCAGATTTCTTGACATTTGTAGATATAATTTTCGCAACAAGGAGAAGCTTTTGTGATGTTATCCCGCTGTAACACTTTAATCTGTTTAGACTGCCTCAATATTATGGTGAGTGGAGAGAGGCCTGTTCAATACAATCCATAGCTTGAGGCAAACAGTTTGTTAGGATTTAAGAGGGGATGTTTTGAGAGATGTTTTTCTTTGTTGTCTTATTAATTTTTTCACCCTTTGGAGAAATCATGGATTTAATCACTTGGACTTATTTATATTAAAAATAAAAAGTTTCTTAAAAGAGTAGTTCACCCAAAATTAAAAAGTTCTGTCATTTACTCACCGTTGTGTTGGTCCAAAACTTTATGCGTTAATTTTTTCCCCCATGGAACAGAAAGGGAGAATTATGCATTTTCGAACAGTTGCCATCAATGTGGCCAAAACTTGTGCGTCAAGGCACCATGTTTTGAATCTGAACACAGACACAAATTAAATTTCAGAGCTTCAGCAAATGGTAGATTTTCAGTAAATAACCATTTTTGGGTCTGTTCCTAACATTAAGCTATTGTATGGAAGAAAGACTTATTGCGCAAAAGATTTATGGTCTCCTTTTATGATAATTTTGTAGTGTTTTCATGATATATTTTGCAGCCTGATTTAGGACATTAACTTGACTGTGGCAGCATTTTTGCAAAAGGATATTACATGGTTCCTTACATATATCACAACAATTCAGGGGTGAAATGGGGGTGCAGAGTGTGTGTTGAGATGGGGGAACAGCGAGAAAGAGGAAGCGAGCGGCGATGGCGCTCAGATCATAATCAACTCTGATCCCGATTACCAATTTTTCATTTGTCTTTGTTTATTACAAGACAAATGAGTACTATGTTCATACAAATGACTACTATATCATGTTGATTTTCTGTGTGACAAATGGTGAAGCAAAGTGGAAGTAAACTATAGCAAGTGTAACAAAATATTATTTGGCTATTGTCAATTGGGCGTACTACATGCAAGTTGTGTGCCTATTTAGATTCAAAAAGAAAATGCATATGTGTAGATTATGTTTTTTTGCGTAGCACAATATGTATTTGACATCATCTCTTTGATGTATGAAAAATAAAACACTAAAATATATCAGAATATATTCTATTTTGTTATTTTCTAATTGCCTTGAAAATGGTTTATAAATTTACACTGTCTTTGCATTTTATAGATCCATTTGTGATAGATATATGTGCCGGGTTGCTAAAGATGTAATAATATGTAATAATGTTTGGCAAAACACTCATTTGAGGGTTAAAACTCCTTTAAGGGTTAATAAGCAAATGTAATACAGGTATGTATTGCCATATTAGTCATGCACTATAGTAAAAGTGCTTTGATGTCATAACAAAGCATTGTGTTGAGGGGCAGGATGAAAAGTACATGTTTAAGAACAGATAATCTGATTTGTGCGAAAGTGAATAAAAGTAATTGTTGTTGTAATGCCTCAAGTGCTCATTTCACCAGGAAACTGTTGTGATATGTACAACAAGCCAAATAATAATAATTTTACAAAATGTAGGGAAAGCCCAATGGAAAAAAGAATTACAGGATACATTTGGAATGCCATGGGTGTATGTAAATGATGACAACTTCCATTTTTGAGTGAGCTATATATTTAAAATCTGCAATGAATTATTGTATAGAGAGATTTTTATTTTTTGTACAAAATTCCACCAGATTGTTCTTTAACCTTTGTTTGTAGGACATGAACAGAGACTAATGATTCTCGTCATAGTTTATGGTTGAAATTAGTATATGACTCATACAGAATGGTGCATTTCCCCTATGAGTATCTGGTAATGAAGACAAACCACATGTGGAATTTCTTGATTCTCCCATACCATGCTGTCATATATTCCCCAATTAGACCAATCATCACTCTCTAAATCCTCTTTGGAGTAAATTAGCTGCAGTATTATTCTACACTGGCCTGATTCTCCTTTCTTTCCTTTTCTTTTTTTCTCCCTTGCTTTTTTAAAGCCTTAGAAACATCTCCAGCCTCAACCTCCGCTTGAAACGAACTGCACTTAGTAACCTGATTCTAGTCCCTGCCCTTAATGGTTTGCATTAGCTGCATGCAATTAAATTAGCCCAGGTCCCAGCTAATGTTGGAATAATCATTTGCAAAGATGGTTACCACATGCTGTAGCTGTTTGGCTCTCTTTCCCTGTGCTCCCCTTTTCTCCCTGCCTCTCTTTTTGTATTTGTATTTTTATATGGCCTCTAATTCGCTGTTATTAATAATGAATAAAATCAAAATTTTCTGCAGCTTGCTCCAGGGCCCTAGTTAATCATTTCAATGAATATTTCAGCACATTATTTTAATCACAGCTGCACATATGCTCTGGGAGGGGGTCCCAGTTTTATTAGCCTGGGGTGTGGCTATGGTGAGACCCCACCATCATTAAAACCTTTCTCTGGCTACATAGATGGTTCTATCTCTGATTTACAAGACTTGTTAAGATACACTGTAAAAAATGAGGCAATATGCGGCATTTATACTTGTAATGGGATACTGTATTTGTTAATGGGACTTGCTGTTATTTATCGATTATAACGTGGGCTGTTTTTGTATCCCGAGGGGCCCTCATGCAAAAGCATGTCTGGGTTGCTGTTTAGAGCAGCTTTAATGAACTTCATGAAGTTATCTATATTCTAGCAGCTATTGTTTGATTATCTCTCATGTGCAACCTTTAGTTTGGGTGCCCTCCAAACTGCAATTCTCTGTGGGATTGTATGTAGTGTGTATAACACTACAATAAATATGTAAGAGTGCTTTCTTTGTTTATATTAGATTTCTTTCTGTTTAAATAGTTCATATTTCCATGCATTTTTTTAATAGACAGTTAGCCAAAAACTGTCCCAGATTACTTTTATTAGCCAGTGGAACACAAAAGGAGATTTTAGAAAGAATTATAGCCTCAGTCACTATTCACTTTCATTGTATGGAAAAATAAAAATAAAGATGCAATGAAACTGAGTGGCTGAGGCTAACGTTTAGCCTATCATCTCCTTTTGGGTTCCACGGAAGAAAGTAAGTCATACGGGTTTGAAAAAGAGTAAGAGTAAAATGAGAGTGAGTAAGTGAGAACGTATTTACATTTTTTGCATGAACTAACCAATTTAAAAATGTCAATAAATTTGAGGTGTCTTGTAAAGTATATCGTTGTAGTAAACGGAGCCTGCCATAAATATCAAATTATATTGCTTTCATTTTTGCATCATAAATATATATTTAGAAAAATGATTTAACTTTTTATTTCTGGTTCTTAACAGGAGTTCCTGTCTTTTCCCCCTTTCAAGTCAGCTGCATGACTTCTGGCGTCTGGATTACTGGGAGGACGACCTCCGGAGGAGGAGGAGATTCGTCCGAAACCCTTTTGGCTCCACCCACTTAGACATCACATGCAAACTGCTGGATGACTATGGTCAGTAATTCCGCCAACAGCCAATCAAAACGTTACTGGACTCTTGTCAGTCCAGCTCATTATCCCTAAAATGGCTTTCATTTCATACAATGACATCATTGTTGGGCAAATGGGATACACATATGCGAATCAGAAAAGCACCAATCAACTTTTGGACTCAACTGACTTTCTCTTAACTGAGAAACAGTTTGTTGTCGGTTTTATAGGTTACATATTTATGAGTCTTGTCAATTGAACATGGCAAAGGAGCTTTATGGCAGGTTTTATATCCTAACGGCACACATTGTTGAGAGTACAATTGCATGGCATGTTTTTACCATTTCTGCCTTTTGCTCTCAAACATTTTTCCTTCATTGACCCATTTGATCTAACCGTGTTGGCCACCGCATGGCTGTCGATTTGGCTCTGTGTCACGCAACAGAGGCTTTGAAAGAGAAACTGCTCAATACTATTAACCACTGTGGGCGTTTCTCCTCCAGGCATCAAATTGAATAGAAGATATGAGTGGAGAGTATTAACCGAACAAGGGCAAATCTATTGATTCTCAAGTACAATGGGCTGACGTCTTGCCTGCACTCAGAAAAGTTACTGTAACTTTTCTCCATTTACACATGAGGAAACCTACTTAGGTTATGGACAAAAAAGTCCCATCTATGTTCAAAAAGTACAATTGAATCCCTGATATTAGTTTAAACATCTAGGCAGTATATAGCTGGATTGTTTGACAGCAAATTTAGCTACGTTGCTCAGCAGACAAATAAGGATTGCTTGTTAAAACTGAATTTTTTAGCTAACATTTCCCCATGCATATGTGGTTTAAAAGAAGTCACTCGAGATACAATTAGACGTATATTCTTTATAACACTAGCGTGAATACAGATAAAGTGGGACACTTTCTGATAATTTGTCTTTGTTGTTTTTAAAATAGGATAAAAATTGTTACATCAATGTCATCCCATACTACAGTAGTTTCGGATTAACTTAATGGTGATTGTTTTGAATGGAAGAATATACACATTATGATAGACAAAATGCTTAAATGGCCCACTTTACCAATCAACCAATCATTCCACTTTACCTGTGTTTACTTACCTGTTTTGTCATTGCAAACACAATGTAAAGGCATGTGTTTTGTGTACATTTATTTGTGTGTGTGTGTGTGTGTGTGTGTGTGTGTGTGTGTGTGTGTGTACACGTAACCTCAGGTTATTACAGGTGGACGGTCACAGCAATAAGTATACTACAGATTGCTGTGGATTCAAGCAAATAATGTATATTAAACATCAATGTTATACTTAATGACAGCTTGCCATTTACTTTCTCTATAAATATATATATCTGAACAGGAACATTATGTTTAACAATGCACATATGTGATTACACATAAAAATAAGAGTTTTATTTCCTGGTTAAATAAAGGACAAAAAAATAACACATACATGCATTTTGAGATATACCACACACACACACACACACACACACACACACACACATATACACATATATATATAACTTTTATATATATATTTATAACTTTTTGACAAAAATACTTTTATCCAAAGAAATTGAAGCACACATTTACTGCTGGGGTTGATGAATTTTGGTTTAGATTCATAATTTTAAAGTGGAATTTGTGACTATTTATGTAGTAATATTCTGTCTATATACATGTCTGGCCTTTTGTGCCCAACTGTTTTGGGGCCATGTCAGATGGTCTCTGTATCAGAGCCAAAACACACACATACACGCTCATACATACACATGCCAGCTGTTCCATGACCTGCAGGTGGCCCCTTCTCATGTCACAAGCAGAGATTTTTTTTTTATTATTATTTTTTTCAATTTCATTGTGCCTTCTTATTTACATTTCAAACATATTTTCCAGAATATCTCTTGTAGTGCTTGATAAGCTCACTCCACTTTAGTATTCTTCAGGCTTGAGTCATCTTCTGCCTGTCCTTGGTAAGTTGTCATTGCATCTCTGTGGACCCACAGCCTAGTGTCTGGGGCTGCTGTGATTGAGGACTTGTTGAGGTCCCCAGGCTTCTCCCAGTCTGTAATGAGTGGAATAATTCATAAGATTGTCATGAGAAAGGGATTGCCTGTAGTCAGATGTTGCCCCCACAATGCCATAGAGAGAAACAGAGGAAGAGCAAGAGAGAGGCTTCACTAGATGGATTTGATAAAAGGATGGGACTGTTTTCTTAAACCAGCACTGTTATGCCTTAACACCACAGTAGTTGATGTCCAGTGCATCCAACTGAAAGCTTGTTTAGAGACTGGGGCTAATTGTCACACTCTAGTTTTAGTCAATATTTATCAAGGTAGGTTTATTTTTTTTAATTAAATTTATAAATAAACACTTTCAATCGATAACATTTTTAAATTGAAATAATTACACGATATGTTGATTAATTAAATAAATTAATATTAATATAAAATATATAAATTCCATATCAGAATTCGCAGAGAAAGGCCCCCAAATTAAATAACTTTATATGTCATGATTAATTAATAATAATAAAAAACTAATTAAAATTAAAAATTAAAATCATTAAAATAATATCCATTATTGTGGATGCACATAAATGATTGATTAGACAATACAAGGCAATATACTTTTAATTTCCTTATCATTAAGCATAAGCCTGTTATTGGCCTGCAGTCCACAGCAATCCATTTTGCAATTGAATTCACAATCTGTCCGAGGTACACTAATTATAAGGCCGTTTCCAAACACGCATCTATGTCATATGCAATAGCCTGTCGGGCTCGCGGTTTCGTTTTCTTTCAGAAGGGCCGTTGCGGTCCCAACAATTACCAAGTGTGGCTGCCAACCCTGCACTGCCTGTAGTTATGGCTCTGGTTATTAAGATATAGACTAGCTCTTGTGGCAACTTCTCAATGTGACAACTAGCTATTTGGGATGTTTCCTCTCTGTTTAAAAGAATGAGTGTCAGTTGGACGTACATTGTGAACACCTTGAGTTAGAGCCCACACCTTTGCTTGAGGCTTTTATTTAGTCCTTGTACAATAGTAATATATACTTTTTTATTGTATTTTAAAAAAGGTCCTATAACTGTAATGAAAGTTGTATGTAATATGAGACAGTACACTTGAGCATAGTATAAGATATATAAATCAACCTTTTCAGAAACTGTAAAAAGCAGTAGCTGCACACCAGAGTCTGGAGAGACTGTGGCGAGCCATTTTGAGAAAGTTCCCTTGTGCTTTGCTGAATTGGCATTAGCAGAGATTTACAGCTGCTTTTGTGACTGGAGTAGTCAAGGCATGCTGCGTGAATGTAGGTGATTTGGATGAATTAACTGTTAAGGGTGGATATAAGTTTCCATTATTGTTGCCAGAAACCAAAGAGATTGAAAAATCACCACTCTCAAATGTGAAAACACTGGCAGTTGACAGCAGTCTCTGCATATGGGGCTTGTTTTTGTTTAACGTGACATATTTTCATAGAGGTTGTCTATATTTCAGATTTCTTCTCGTGGACAATAACGTGGCTAGACATGAAATATGTTTCAGGTTCATTCAAAAACATTTTCTAACTACTCTAGAATCAACATCATTATATTTGATTCATGGTAATTTTATGTATTTTCTGTGGCTGTATTACTATCCTCAATCATTGAAATAGAAGAACATTCAGAATTTAATGGGACCTCAAACAGGCTGACCTTGTAAAAGCATTTTATAAAGTGTACTTCACTGTGCCTCATTCCCAGGTACTTTTGCACCAGGAGTCAACCTTCTCCACATGTTTGTTGGAATCTTTGCTTTTAAAAAAGCTTGGCTTACTCTATTAGCTGTAGTGACAAAATAACGAGTTTGTTTCTTGCTATGATACCTTCCCCATTACTGACGAGTGACAGAGTATATTATTAGCTGATTGGAATTGGGCAAGCATGAAATGGAAGTAAGGTTAATATTGATCCTGCTCTTTAACAGCCTGTTCTACCACCGGGTGTCCTTGCAGTCTCATTTTCAGGTGAGCAGTTCTGCCCTGACCCATTGAACCCCTCTGGACAGAGATCTTTATAGCTTGTTATGAGGAAAAGAATGAAAGAGAGAGAGAGATGTTGGGGTAGTAGGAGAGAGTGCATGATGAAGCTTTTTTACATCAGCTTTTGTAATCCTAAAGGAATAATAGGTCTTTTGTATTTTTTAACTAGCCCAATGGGTGATTATAGATTTGGCTATGATAGATCTGCCAAGGCTTTTTGCCAAGACCAAGTGATGAAGAGATTTTGTCCTAAGTTAAACGGTTTCCACACGTTTCCAGTTCGTTTTCGTTTGTTTTCTAACATCATCGTTTTCCAAAACAAGCATCCAATGGAGAGCATTTTCTAAATGCTCTGTTCCCGGTGGAGGAAAGCGCTGTTTGTGGATGAGAGGCATAAACACTTACTTGAAAATACAATGATCTTGCTACATTTGTGCCTCTCATTTACACAGGAATGACTTAAAAAAAAAAAAAAAAGCTTATTTTTACTGGTTCTCACATTAGCACATGATCACATTCTGATTTATAATTAGCGCTATGGCAGTGGCTTACTAAATCCACAAATGGCAATTATTTCTATGTGTTTGTGTGTGGATGAAAATTTTTTGAAAATGCAGTGTATGGATGGCAAACAGAATGTAAACGTATTAGTGTGAATGTGACATAAGTTATCATCAGGCCCACAGAGAATCTGCACCAACAGAACTCTACAGAACTTGAACACCCATCATTCACAAAGTTTCATTCATTTACACATTCCCTCCTCTTGAATGTTCAATAATGAATTAGTATGGCTAATCTAATCATGCTTTCAGCTCCATTTAACATTTTACCATATTAAAATAAATTCCATAGAACCCCACACATTTGCCCCCAAATCAGATCAGTGCGGTCAATGTGAAAGAACTTTTGCAGATTATCTCATTGCCTGGTAGTCAGCCATAGTGGGTCTATATGCATGATGCAAAATGCTTCTCAAATGAGCAAAACCATAACAAAAAGTTTGCATGGTTCTCAAGTTTCACTGAATGGCATAGGGTTTCTTTTTTCAGCACTGCCTGCAGAATTCCTGCCGTTTGATCAACGAGTGCAGCAAACCCACATCGCCACATTTTTTGTATGTGAATGCACTTATGTCACATGTGCAACATTTTGTTCGAGTTATAATATATAAGTCAACTGGATAGACATGCTGTACATCTGCATGTGCCACTATCCATTTTTTTTGTCTTAGTACATTGTGCATTTTTTACAAAGGCATCTCAAATGTCAATCCCAGGATGGAAAAATATATCAAATGTTAGAATTGCTAAAAACTGAAATGTTTAATTTCTGTATCACTAGCATCACCAGATGGAATTGTTTACAGTTTTTTAGGAACCAACCTCCAAATGGCTTACTTAAGGGCTCGGTTGTTCGCATTGCTAATTGCATAGCTCCGCACATAGTATGCTTGACGCAAATTTCGTCAAGCCTGACCTTGCACGTCCCAGATTTTCTCCACCCGCAGGCGTGGTCCTCATCTGTGCGCATCGTCGGCACATGGACCGGCCACTCACACTCCTAAAAGAGTTTCACAAAGTAGCTACAGTGGGCATGCGTAAAACGCATTAGTTTTCGCTCTAGGTCAGAAGAGTACACTTGGAAAGGCAACACGGTCGACCGGGCACGAGCAGATCTGGAACGCACAAAAATTAAGTATTCCCGGGCTTTTAGTTGTCTCTGCATATTAAGCTGGGATAAGAAAATTTTTTTAAACATTGAAAAATGCACACTTCAGGATTAAGCAGTTACTTTATTCAAGGCTTGTTGTCACAGACTCAAGTGCAGCCATAAAAGTCCAAGCCCTCTGCCACAGAATACCCCAGAGCTCCAGCCATACATAAAACATGGACTCTTGGCAACAATAACAGACCAAATGAAGGCCTATTTGAAGCCTTTCAGCTCAGCTGAAACATAGAACTATAAAACTACCAAGCACTTAAATATTTCCACCTTGGAAGCAGCTTGCACAAACTGTAAAATTATTTTTTCACAAGCTATGCTTATGCGAAAGTGTTTTATTTGATGTGACTTCTGAAAGAAAAAAGGGCAAATCATTAAATATAAAGATCGGTGTGTTGAAGATGTCAACATAGTGATGAAATGTCAGAATTAAATTGCAAACCAGAATCTTTGACTGATGTGTTTTCTTTCTTTTTTCGATGCCTTTAAACCCCAAGCTACCTTTTTTGCATTTAACCAGTAACAGTTTTTTTGCTGCTGAAGAAGCTGTTTCAAGTGTTTGGTTTTCATTATATTGAGCTGGTTTCTGCATATATATATTTAGAGCTAATTCAACACATTTGATTTGTTTGTTATTCATACACACACATCGTTCACTCAATGACAATTCCTCAACTCAATTCCCACAACTGCATAAATTATATCCAAATGTTTGGTTAAGAACATCATTCAAGTCCCAGAGTACACCATAACAGCGATTGGCAGACCAGCTGACCTGGTCTTTCTCAACCCAAGTGTGCCATGCCAAATTTGTGCCATGGGTAACATTAAGCCCTCTGATGGCAGAGCGAGTGAGCCATGCTGGGCTTGAATAGCCTCACTGTTGTGTTGTGATGGCTCACAGAATTACCCCATGCTCTGGGAGTGCAGATACAATACAAGCAAGGAGTCTTTTTGTTTCACTAGGGTTTTCTTCAAGGAGGTCTGAGGTGTATCATTGTTGTAGGAAAAGCAATCTCAGGTCCCCATCATGCATAATTCCTAACACTGACAAATGCTCATATATGATACAAGAGCCCTGTTGTATGTGAATGTGTAGGCAATCATATGAAAGACTTGCCATTCAAGAGAAAAAAAGAGGAAGGCAGGAAGCTTCTGTGCCCATGTTGTTGCTCAAAATTGGTTCAAATATAAATCTGTTCCAAATCCTAGTGAGCTGCGTCCATAGCCAGCATTTTAACATTAAGTCTCTTCTAAAAGATAAGCAGCACAATTAGGCTGCCTCACATTGTTTGGTTAAAATACAGGCAGCCTTACATATGCATATCCTTTAAAGAGAAGGCCAAAATTCATTGTCACAAAGTCAATAGGCGCGTCCCAAAACCGCACAATTCTGCCCTATTCTACTTCATTTTCTATTGTAACTAGTGTGAGAAGTAGTATGTTAGCACTGAAAATGCAACAAAAAAGAAGTGTACTCTAAGTTCCCTGAGGATGCACTTCTTCAACCGTCAAAACAGAGTGTGGAATGTTGGATGCATAGTGGCTTGCAGAAGGGGCAGAGTTACATGGCCACAATGATAGACTGATAAAACAGTTGTAAAAAATGGAAAACCGATGTTTGAGATGCAAGTGTTGAACTGAGGTTGGCTAACGAGCTAAAGCTAGTGGCAATACATTTGAAATGTTACTTCCATCAGCTGTTAAATGGCGAATGCTTCCGTGTAGTAAAAATAAACTCAAGTGTTCCATTTGGGACGATACTACACTGATAATTGAACATAGACTACATGGCTAATTTTTCTGTATTTTTTAAGTGCATAGTGTATAGTTAGTCATTTGGCGGATAAAGTGAGAGGAATGTAAATTCGAATTAAGGGATAATGTTCAGTCAGCCAGATGTTATGGCAAAGTAAACTCAGACGGGTTGATCAGGACCCCAACATGAAGATCCCACTTATATGGCTACTGACCAAATAAATAAATACATAAACATAAAAATATTGATTTGCGTTGGAATTATGTAATTATGTGAGAAGAAATAAAACAGAAAAACACAAAATGAACAGCTGAAATCCAGTTTGTGTCGAAATTCTGTTGGTGTTTATTTTGTAATGACTGACTGCTCATTATGGATCTTATTACAAGACTATCTGCTGAATAAAAAAATTAATACACTTGAAACATTGATTTGAGTTGAAATTACTTGTAGAGCTTATTTGTACAGATCACATAGTGATCCGAGAAGCAGGAACAATGGCTTGCAATACCTGGATGAGCCGACTGCATGATGGTGCCATTGACCAATCAGAATCAAGTATTCCAGAGAGCCGTGCATACATTATTATCAATTCTCAAATGAAAAGTATAGATACAATATTTAAATATTCTTTCAAATTGACAATTTCACCTAAATTTGTGTTACATATTTTTGTGCTTAACAGTGTATCATGTTGTTAGCTTAGCAACATGCTAATGCAGTGTTGAGGACACTGTACGCTACTCATGAGTTAGTTAAATGAAGTTAAGTAAAAAAAAAAAGTACTGTTGTTAGCTACACTACAATTACGTTTAGGCTATTTGAAGAAGAACTTTTTTTAGATTAAACAATCTGATGAAATCATTTAATTACACTATCAGAAGTTCTGATTTCCAGCACTACATTAGAGAGAGAGAGAGAGAGAGAGAGAGAGAGAGAGAGAGAGGACGTTTAGGGTGAGAACTTTACTTTTGATTTCTTCTTTTCTGCATTCACAATACAATTGGACAATTAACGTAGCGTTTTGTGATGCTACACTGCTACTCATTGGAAAATATAGCTCATTACTGGAAAAGCTACTCAGTTGTTAAAATAGATGAGCTACTGTCACGCTACTTATAAATGTATTTAAGTTAGTAGCGTTGCTACTTATTTAACTATTCCTCAGCACTGACACCACACTCTATTGATGTCATTTGTTAACGCTGTTTGTTTGATGTGCAATTGTTGACTATATAGAGCATTCCAAATCAATTACTTATGAGGTTCTATTTCAGTTAGGATGCTGCCATTTGAAGAAACGCTGTCTTTGTAGGCTAGGAAGCTAGGCAGCTCACGAGGTTTTGAAACAGAGCCTATATGTCTCTGTTTCCTTTCCTTCTTGTGGCCTGCTTGTGTAAAACATCCTTTAGCTAAATACTTGTTTTACTTTGTTTTTTCCCTTATGCTCTCCATTTGCTCAGGATCATTTTCTTGTCAAAATCTGCCTGGTTTATTTTGTCTGTGTTTCACTGGGGTCCTAAGCTCCATCTTGCCAGTCAAGACTGGAGCTCAGCCCCATCAGCTATCCTTGCTTTAATGCAGGCGTAATGACGGTTTACAGAATTACGGTCTTAAGTTTCCCTCAGTCTGCTTTGATCCATGACCACTGGCTGGCTCTGTGCCTCTTAATGTTACACGCATCCCATTTCCAAAAAGTGGTCCCACTTCTTCCTTGGCACTGATGAAAGCTCCTGAGATATGAGACAGTGCAGGAAGCCTGTTATGTTATTTTATTTTTTCCCCCTCTTTCCTCCTCTTCTTCCGTGTAGCGGTGTTGACAACACTCAAATGTGACCCCTTTGAGAAAAGGTACATGAACCCCATGGGAGTTTGTGGAACATTTTAAACACTACACTGAAAAGAAACATGAACAGACTCTTTCTATTTCAGAGAAGCTTTTCTTACTTTTTTTTCACAGAATCTCTTTGTTCTTGTGTCTCGGGCAAATCTGACCTTAAAGAAGACAAATCCGCATAGACGTCTCTGTGCGGTGAAGTGTGGAAGGCCTGACTGTGTTTTCTCTCTCTTTTCTTCAGTAATTAAAGCTGATGAATGGATATTTTTGTGTCGTCTTTGTTCGGTGCAAAAAGTGGCTACACCCATTTGCGTCATTTTTCCCTTTCACGTTGATGAGACTTCATGATGAGCTTTGGCGGTTATCTGCAGTTGCATAATTGCGGTTCAATGTCGTTTACATCTGGATATAGAGAGCAGATTGCATTATGCATAATGGACTCTGAAATGTGGACAGATCTTTATCATGAGCCTCTTTAAGTGAATATAAAAGTGTTTTGGCATAAAGTGTGTCTTATAAACAAATACGTGAGAATGGTTTGCCTTCCAGGGAAAGAATGAACGTAAGCATTCAAACATTTTGCTGTCATGATATTGGACATTAACAGCGATAAAATGAAAGCCATTATCCAATTTGACATCATCACAGATACTCATGCCAAATACAATTTGTTCTCATAGTGAGAACTGTAGTATTTGACATATTGTTCAGAATATTCACAGCATCCCAAATGCAAAGTGGCCATAGATTTTCGTTTCTATGGGAAGTGAACAAGTTAATTTTAGCAGAAACATTTTAAAAAATAATTGTTTTTCTTTTCTCCATAATTGTCATTTCCTGGGCACTTAGTTCTATCAAACATCAATTTTAAGATTCCCAAGAACTTCGCCAAGAAAGCCTGCAAGTTGATTACAAAAATGTAAGAGATTAGGTCATCCTATTTGGTGGCTTTGATAACATTCTGTTGATTTATATATATATATATATATATAAACATACATACAGTATAATATACATATACTACGAACAGTTTAAATTCCCTATCACAACAGTTTCTATATTTTCTTTTAGCTCTTGGTGATCCAAAATTCTTGAGTATAGAATGCATTCTTGTCTCTCTGCAGGCCCTGAGGAAGAGGAGGCACTGAGAGGGAGTAAGGGCATCCGCGGGCAGGCGGTGGTCAGCCAGAGCCCCGAGACAGAGCTGATGCTTGAGGGGGATGATGATGCTGTCAGTCTACTGCAGGAGAAAGAGGTGGACAACTTGGCAGGTGAGAGATATGTCAGTGGATCTATACACAACACAGACCTGGGTATTCAGTGTGCATAAATCTTTTCTTCAATATTTTGTTTTGTAACACACAAAGCATTTGAGGTACAATTTCTATTTTAAGGTTCACCCCCCCCCCCCCCCCCCCCCCTTATCATTTAACCTCAAACCTCTTTCTTTATTCAATGGAACACAAAAGATTAATTCTAACCATTTCAGTTAATGCATTTCTTAAATTAATGAAATTATATTAAAAGTTACCTGTAGGTATACTTGTGGTTCTTTAGCTTCGTTATGTTTGTCTGCAGAGAGGTACTGCCATGCGTGAGCACTGCGTTATTTCAAATTTGGTAGAATTTATTTGTTTATTTATATCTTAAGTGTGGCATTTTGGCAGATTGACAGAGAACAGATATATAAATATATCTTACTTGCCAATCTAGAGGCAGAGCAGTGTTGTTAGTCTGGTTCACTGCATCAGGACTGTGTTTATGTTTTTCTGGCAGTGTGCGGGGTTCAGTGTTTCTCTGGACAGTGTCTGTAAAGTTCCTTTTGTTCCATTGAATTTGTATTTATCCTTTTTATCAAAGCATCTTTAAAGCATATTTTTCAATTTAAAGAAATTACAGTGTATATATATATATATATATATATATATATATATATATATATACACTGTACATATATTTATCTCTACTTTTATTTTTATTCTGACACATGTTTCTATCCCCAGGTTTTTTATTTCCAGAGGCAAGTGTGGCTATTTTAAGAGAGAATAACCCTTTCAAAGCAACCAATCTTCACAGATTTTAGCTCTTTGAATTTAATCAAATCTGAATTTTAAAAAATCAAAACCAAAAGTGTCTTTTCACATAATTGATGATTTTAATCACCTGAATGTCCAGTTCTCTTAGCAGTGCATGCAATAAAATTATTTTTGTCTGACTTCATCTCTGTTTGAAGTTCAATGCACACTTTTATCAGCTCCATTTCGACAGATGTAAGACATTGAAGGTACAACAGACATGTTAATAATAACACCACAAATAATCAATGCTCCACACGCATTCTATAGACCTTCATTAGTTAACGAATGTAAAGAATGAGTGGTGAGATAAATTGTAAACATAAAACTAATGAGTATGTAAAAAATCTTATTTATGGATTTATTTTCTACTTTATGATTTTGTATTTAATGCCCCAGTCAGTAGGCACATTTTTTGTACTGTATACAAAAGATGTGGAAAACCTCACATTTTATGTACAGTTGTTTT
Source organism: Moxostoma hubbsi (assembly GCA_032164185.1). Lineage (NCBI taxonomy): Eukaryota > Metazoa > Chordata > Actinopteri > Cypriniformes > Catostomidae > Moxostoma > Moxostoma hubbsi. The sequence continues at coordinate 28,663,076 of JAVLUX010000030.1, read as the reverse complement.
GAGCGTGAATGCCAGTCTAAAGATTTCAAGAGCAGCTAATTAATGCACTTATTTAACTCTGTTAAGTCAACTCAGTCAAGCACATTCTTTACCTCTAATACGTTCCCACTGATGTTTGCCTATTCGATTTAAAAGAATGCATTATACACAAATCAGGTTCTGGAACAGCGTGTATATTCCTGGAATGTTCAATATGCAACAATCACAAGGATTATTCCTGGAATGTTCAATATGCAACAATCACAAGGATTATAAAGCATTAAGAGAAGTGTCTCTATTTTCAGTACTTGTTTTAAAAAATGAGATACCACAATGCTTTATTAACCCTCAGTTTATTTTGGGGAGAACACTTAGAGATTGAAAATGTGTTGAAAGTCTTTGTTGTGAAACAAGCAGTGATCTTGACAGAATCCTGGAAAAGCCTGAAGAATACATTTCTAGTTGGATCAGTATAAAGCCGTAATTTTGAGCACATTGTTCAGTTCTTTGACCAAAAGTGCACTTTTCTTTATTATTTTATAATAATAATTATTATTATTATACTGATCTTTTTTAATGACATTTTTTCCTGCTGAAAATTTCGTTTTGATAAACTTTAGAAAAAGCCAATATGCGATGTAGGTTAACTAATTTATCTGAATTATGCATTCTCATCACCACAAGGGGCGCTGTGCTGCAGTGTCAGCTTGTACTGTGGGCACAATGTTTCTATTTTGATCCATTTTAAATTCTAGTACTAATGGGAGCAGTGTAAACAACAACCCAATCAACAACAGCTTTCTCACAGCCTGGAGGAGGCACTAGATTTCCCTACAGCCAATCAGAGCACAGGAGCTGGCTGCTAACATTACTCTTACACACACAACAAAACTTAAGCAGAATAAGTGTGCCTTCACAATGAAGATATGAGAGGAAAATTATATGGATTCTTTTTTTTTTTTTTTTCATAATGTCTCTCTTTCTGTCTTTTGTTGCTTGAATCCAAATCGTTGGATTAGAAATGAACCATTGCAGCAAAAGTGATTATATTGTAATGTAGTTCATTAATGTTAGCCTGTAATATATTAGCTATGTATTATTTTCCAAATTATAAGCAAGCTCATTTATCAGTCCCTTTATTTTGGAGAGTAACATGCTGGTATATGTGCATATTCCATGTAAACCATTTAATAATAATAATAATAATAATAATAATAATAATAATAATAAATGTCGTGATCGTTTGTGATGACACTTGGAAGTCAGTCTCATGTTCTGACCTATATTTAATGTATTTAATTTATTCTAGTTAGTATTAAATCAGTTACTGAATATTACATAGATTTTGTAGATTTTTACTTTGTTCTGATAAATAATTGGCTCGTTTACACATCCATATTAGTCCACTGTATTGCCACAGAGAGAGAGAGAGAAAGAGAGAGAGAGAGAGAGAGAGAGAGAGAGAGAGAGAGAGAGAGAGAGAGAGAGAGAGAGAGAGAGAGAGAGCAGTCATCCAATTTTCCCAGCATGCCTTTGTCTCGACACACTCCAGTGACATTACAGTGGAGGCAGACAGCAGCCTGTTTAGCGGATGACGTCAGGGCACAGCGCGCTGCCGACTGCATGCTGCTCAGATTTGCTGAGTGCAACTGCACCTGTTTCAATCCAACAAGATAATCTGCTAATCCTCATGCTAGCATTCTGAAGTCAACTCTCCATCTCTAGAATATTAGCAGTACAAATTATTCACATAAACTTTACAGGGTAAATGAGAAAATAGTTTAAAATTGCTTTATAATAATATTTTTTCATTCTTATTATCATCATCATGTAGCAGTGGATAGGATAGGATAGATGTTTTCCTCTATCTATGCAACAAGCATCATTCATTTACAACAAGCGATTTATGGATCAGTTCCAGTCAGTGTGATTCCATCTGAGATTACATGTCATATGTGAAACCTGATCTCTCTAATTCAACTATATTATTTTGCTGCTTCCAAATTGTGTATAGGTCTCTAGAGGCTTTAGCACTAATCCTTTCTAGCGGTGGGCGCACTGGATTCATTTTGCAATATCTGTGGATTCACAAGTGTCCATTTAGGCCACGATAGACGATACAATTGTCTTTTGCTCTGTTAACGTGTTAGTCTGTATAAAAGATTGTTGATTCCGATTAAAGGTTCTTATCTTTTCACAGGTGAAGTGATGTTCTCTCTATTTTCGAATTGTGTAAGAAAACATTAAAACGCCATAGAAATATCATCTTTGCAAACGGATACAAGTAGTTAATCTATTATATAGACCATTATATCTATGGATTTCCATTGTTTACTCTTCTATATTATAAATAATGTTGTTTGGAAGTTGGTGTAGGCCAAATAGGTGTTGAGTTTCCGACAGCATTTAGTCTGTGTGGTTTCATTCAGGCTCTCGTCGCCTGTAGTTTACTCACTCCTTTATTTTATTATTCATTTTTGGGTTTGGTCTTTTTTGTGTATTTGCATAAAATAATTCGTACCTTAAATTATACAGAATTCGATTAGGCCTGCTACATATATTCATTCGGAAAACATGGGTCAGTCCTTGAATACACACACACACACACACACACACACACACACACACACACACACACAATAATTCCATGAAATCTATAAATACTTTAAATACCTTCTCTTATATAACTGACATTCAACGTATTATCTTGATAGCATACTGTTTGCTGGAAAAGGAAATGTCGGGGGGTATAAAAGCAGAGAGACTTCAGAAAGGCGAATCGACTGTTTCTATGAGCGGTCGGGGTGAGAAGTGAAGGAGTGCTCTGGGAATTGAAATCTAAATCTGCTTGTAATCTTGCAACAGTATCGGGCATAATTGGTCGAGGAGAGCAGATTAAGATTGATGAGACGTTAAAGTGGCTCTTTGGAGTTCAGAAGATCGATAAATATCCCAATTTTAAGAGCCCCTCCTTACATCTCAACAGACCCGTGGACTGCTACTACACAAGGGTGAATAATATAAGACAGAAGACTGGTCAAAAGAGAGAGAGAGAGAGAGAGAGAGAGAGAGAGAGAGAGAGAGAGAGAGATCAGATACTGATCAGATTTTTTTTTTTTTTTAATTATGTTCAAGAATATAAGGATAAATTTAATGGTTTCATCAAAAGGGAATTAAACGATTGATTTGATTAGGAAGTTGCTCAGTAACAATACAAGCGTATCGCCCACTGATGATTTGTTTTTGTCTCAAAACAATAAAGGAAAATGTCTGAAATGAATGCCGATTGCCCTACACCGAAATACTCGTTTTGTTTTTTAATCGAATTTTAGTGTTCATATCTCTCCCTATATTTCTCAATTTTTCACCGTTATACGAAGAGTGTGTTTGATTTGCCAATGCGCCATATTCCACATTCAATACCCTATAGCCAAAGGCTTGTATCATTCTATAATGTCACGATCACGAGGTTGTTTAGTGTTGTTTATCCCATTCTAGCCGTATCACTTTCTAAAAACCCACATTAACAATAAACATTTATTTTAATATCAGCTGGCTAGAATCTTATAGCTTAATTCGAAACGTCTAATTCTTATTTTTACATTTGTCCATATATGTACATTGACTTTTGACCATTTCAACATTATTTGTCAATGACTTATTGATGTCATAAATAACCAGGTCCCTGTGAAAATAAAATATATAAGCCTGTCCTTTCCCTTGTAGGCCCTGTGGTTTTCAGCACTCCGGCCCAGCTCATTGCCCCGGTCACTGTAGCTCGTGGGACTCTCTCTATCACTACCACGGAAATCTACTTCGAAGTGGATGAAGATGACCCAGCCTTCAGGCGCATTGATGCCAAAGTAGGTTGTTCATTTGTATTTGTGTCTATTTATAAATAAGGGGGAGAAGGGTTGCACGCACATCCAACACTTCTGCAACAGGTGCTGATCGAGGCAAAAAGCCGTGAAATAAAACTGAAGTTGATCCCCACACTGTTTCATTATTCAAATCATTCTAATCGAAACGTTGCTGTGATTTTTAAATTAATACAAGGGAATAATTAAAAAGTGTGCTGATCAACTTAAATTTTATATATATATTTATAAATGCAGCTAAATCCCGAAGCACCCTAACATAATTAATAATAGGCCTATTTTCAGTTTATAGCAACCGCACGCAAGCACGCACGCAAAAAAATACAAATTAAAAAATACATTTAAAAAACATCTTATCAGGGTCACACGCACAAATCATTCCTAGACTGTCATGAAAAGGCTGAGAATAAATGTGTTTTTTCTAGACCTGCATTCTTGCAAAATATAATTTCAAAAGGTTAGAAAAGATCATTTATGTACTTGGAAAAGCTGCTTGTTCTGCATACGCGTTTAAAACTCACAGTTTTGTCAATTGTCGCTTCTGCTTAATTTGGAATAACATTGAAAACGCATTGAAAAAAATAAGTTTTTGGAAAATAGATAAAGCCCTTTTCCACAGACTTCTCATCCAGATTTGAATGAATTTCGGTCCTTCTCTCACCACTGTCTGTTTATAGAAATCAATATTTTCTTTTTCACTTTCTTTGTGTTTCCAAGATTTTAGTTTATTATTATTATTATTAATAATAATAATTCTTAATGAGCAATGGCTACATCTTGTAATTTCACTCTTTTATTTATATATATATACTATATATATATATATATAATTCACTATATATATATATATATATATATATATATATATATATATATATATATATATATATATATATAGTGAATTTAATTGAATTGATAAAATAACTCAAAGTTCCAGATGCTTGAAAATCCAAAATATCATGAATCATTATTTGGACACAAATATTAATTTGTTTTTATTAACTCTTTAAATAAACTTAGAGACAAATATAAAAAAAACAAAATCACAAAATGATATATTCCAGTGTATTTCAAGTGCATTATTTTCAGGTATATTTTTTTCATATATATAGTCTCAATTTCAGCCTTTTATCATGTAAGCAAGGTACAAACAAAACGGTCGAATGTACTTTAAATTATTAGAATTCAAGTATGCGTATGGAATGTTTAGGAATGTAACAAATAGTACCATCAAAGTGTAAACTTCAGAAATGTTAAACTTGCCAATGACAGTAGATTAACTATCATTGATGCAGGTCAATATGTTTATTTTCCCCCCCTCTTTCTGTCTTTCTCTTCTATCAGAAATAATCCAGGCGAATGTTTAAACAGGTGAAATTAGACTTCTATTTACGTGTCACAGAACAACATTCACAACTGCAGACCACCGGATTCACAATCTACAAATGTGTCTATTTACAGTATAAAATGTACAGGTTAGATTCTGTCAGAGGCTCCTCGTGTAGCTTTGTAGCTTTAAAACTATTTAGGTAAAATGAGTTGTTGGGCAGGGCTCGTAAAAAAAGAAAGAAATTATAATACTGACAGGTACAATTCATTTTGATTGTTGATACAATGTTCTCCTTTGTTATGTCGTCACAATACGGAGCAGTCAATGGCAAGTTCATGACAAATTCATGTCATGTGAACTATTTTAAAAGGAGCTATCTAAAATATTCTGTTTTTATTGTCCACAGCTTAATGATAGCACATTTTACAACAAAACGTGGATTGTTTTTAACAACAGTGACTATTTTAGGGAACAGTTCCTTATAAGCATGGTCTATAGGCCTCAGAACTCCGAACAGTCAGAACTCCTATTCTAACATGAAGCTATTTTTTTTAAATTTTTTTTTATTTATTTTTTTTTTACCTCAGAGCTTCTCCAGGCTTTTAGGGTTGGTTAGAATTTCTCTTGCCAGTCGCCAAGTCTGTTTGGCTGCATTTTCAAGGGCCGAATGAGGCTTCCCTTGGAAAAGGTCTAGATTGGGTAGAAAATAATGGGGACATCTCCTGCACTGCAAGCACGAAATGAGCTGCAATAAAATCCCGTTCAGTCGATCCCCGAGGCAGTTTTCGTCCCAGTCCGACTCTCGCGGGTGTTTTTCGCACTCGTAAGACACCAGAGTTTTCATGTGGTAGTTGTTGAGAGGCTGTCCCGGTAGTTCAAGATGACGGTCGCGTAATGTCTTCAGCAGGGACAGGCATTTCTTCCTGCACCCTCCCAGTAGTAGTCGGTTCTCAGCTTCGGCGAACTGCAACACCCAGGCGTCACTCTCCGCCGAGCTCTGTTTCCCGTTCAGCGAGTAACACTCCTTCGACAACAGATTGAAACCTTCGGATTTGACTTCAGCCACCCGGTTTGGGCCAGGCCACGGGATGTGAGGCAGCGGCCAATGGGCAGCGCTGCGCGGCCATATGCCAGTGCATTTGAAAGCTGGGGTAATTTGAACCACATATCTGTCTCTGATGCGCAATTTCACCTCGCTTGTGTCCGCGACCATTTTAACGACGTCCCTATAACTGCACTTGTCCACCGCCTGCGCCACGAGCGTCTGGAACCTGGAGCGGATTTTGCGCGCCGACAGGTATCCCGAAGCCGTGATGAACTCAACCCAGAGAGACATGCTTCTTTTCCGCCCGTCGCTGAGCTTGAGCACGGCGCATCCCGGCAGAGAGCCGTCGTCCACGAAGTTGAAGACCCCCATCTGGTTAAGATAGAGGACCACCTCGAATTCAGTAGGCGAGATGACCTCGAGCCCCTCAAAGCGGTTATCCAGTTCGTTTAAGGAGCTGATAAAACGGGGCTCCTGGACCTCCACCTCTTTCAGGACGTCGGAGACCACCTTGCACACCTCCCGGATGGTCTTGGAGATGGCCGCCTTCCGAGACTGGCATTTCTCGTTGTGGTATTTATTGAGATGATACACCAGCTTGGCCTGTGTGGCGATCATATTTGGACAGAGATCCGGGTTGTACACCGGAGTCTCGCAGTAGCCCGACGGATCCAACGCGGCTGTTTGTACAGGAGCCAATTTTAGAGAAGAAAGTTAACTTATTTAGAGGGAAAAGGAGAAGTTGGTAACGAAGCAGCCTTTTATTTGTGCGTGGAGCACATGCGCAGTCAGGCAGTTAAATCATCAGCTTCTGTTTTCAATTGCGACCAAAAAAGTTCAACCGCTGATGCAGTGTTGCGCGATGCAATTAAAAGTCCATAAGCACGGATCGCCGTTGCACAGCGTTCAGTAGTTACAGAAATCTCCTGTATGCATTGTTTTATTTTCTCTCAAATTGCAATAGAGTTTGGAAAGTGCACGGTGCTCTTGTGTGTATATCCTAGCGGTGGCGACAGCCGGTGTTGGTGTGTTTAAGACCTCCAAACTCACTCCTGTGAAATTATAAAGGGAGGGTTTGAAACGAGCTTGCCCAATCACGACCCGACTCGTCACTGCCTTCAGATTATTGACGACAAATTAATCCTCAGCTTTTTTACAGAAGTAAATCTAAGAGAAGACACGTCTGGCGGAAGCACACCTACACTTTGGAGGGAGAAGATACCGGTCTATAGTCTGTGCGACGCGGTCTTTTCTTTTTATCCTGCTCTTCTTATTAAATAGGCGTATTTGTATTTAATAACAAATGTATTATTAGGTTATTACAGAGGGATGTCATATTCAAATGATATATATAATTAGCTGTCGTATTATTTAATATGCGTGCCTTTTTATTTGACCTATTGCATTATCGGATATTTGTTCTCTATATGCTACAGTTTGACGAACCAATCTATGGCATTTTTTATATTTATTCTTAGTAGTGTTATAGTCAGATATGCATAATGTTTTTTCTTTTTCTTTTTTTTCCTCCATCTTTATACGATACGCGTTTAAATGTTGTTAGACTTGATGGTATTTTCAGTGTTTAAATTTGCCTATTGAATTTCGAATGACGTTATACAGCTAAATGGCATTGGGCTATACATCTCTTCATTATCCTACAATGGAATTTAAAATTCGTTTAAATAATGTATCATATTGCGTTCAGTTATTTTCCGATGATGGTAAACATTACATTTTCTCAATAGCGAATTCCCCAATCTTGTAAATGAATTAATCTAGACTACAGAAATGAATATTTGTATTATTATTATTATTATTATTATTATTATTATTATTATTATTAACACTGCGAAGGGAAGATTAGTTTATTGTGCCTTAACGTCGTCTTCGATGTAGCCTTTTAAAAAGTAAATAAAAATAAAATGAGGCTATTTGTATTTTAGATGCTTAAAGATGAAGGCCTTGCTTGCAGCATATTTATTTGAAGTCCTGTCTCATTTAGTCGTTTAACTTGAATAGACTTCAAGACAAACAGTCTCAGAAACATAGGTTTAGTTTAGACTAAACGGATTAAAGCATTCGCAAATAGTGAAATAAAAGGAAGATGTCTTTTTTAATCTCTTGTTTTAAAGTAGCATACATTGATACGTCTTTGATGACCTCAAATTCTTGAACGTTTTTCAGCGTTCAATCGATGGAAATGTGACGTTAATTTTTAAGAATAGGATATTATTATTCAAATATTCGTGTTGTTGTCGTTTTAACTTTTAACTGACTATAGAGTCGTCCATCTCTCTCTCTCTCTCTCTCTCTCTCTCTCTCTCTCTCTCTCTCTCTCTCTCTCTCTCTCTCTCTCTCTCTCTCAAATTCTACTGGTTGAGCAGGCTGCAAATAAATACACCTGAGCGTTACTTTAAATATTTTTGGAGCGTTACTTTAAATCTCAAGCTTTCATTGCATTTCCATATTTTCTTTTAAACTAATCCGTTTTTATTTTCGTCAGTTTAAACGTCCAACAGTTTGACTGGAAGCACTTCAGAGACTGATTTTAATGGTGCGAGATAAACATTCTTAGATTTTCCAGAGATGTTTTCTGCAACATTGTTTTTTATTTTTATTTTTGGATTTATGATTTCAGGAGATTTGATTGCATCTCGTGGCTACATGACAAGATTCCTCGTGCCCTTATCAAATCCTTACCATCCCATGATGCAGCTTTGTCGTGAAACTATTTGTATTTTCAGAAATTGAGAGACGCATTTGAACATATATTTTATATATGTTAGCCTATAAGATTCAGATGACAATGAACAGTGTGCGTAAATACATCTTTAATTCAGCACATAGAGTAGATTCTTATTTGTTACTGTACTGTGCAGAGATTTGGCGTTATGGTTGGTTGGCTCTAGCCTTTACTGTAGTCTGCTTGGCTTGTTCTGCCTGGATAATCTTGCCAACCATAATTAATAGCGTTCTGCTGTTTGCAGAGATCACACTAATCAGAATTCTCTTTCGCCCCTGTCAGGGATTGGGAGTATATTGAAAGCTGTTATTGCCTTTGATAAGGAAGATTATTTTGACTCTGATTTAAAAGCAAACACTTTTTAAGCAAGTAGTGGAATATTGAAAATATAGTTTTTCTTTTTTGGATAATCAAGTGAGGAAAAATAAACTAGTGGGATTGATTACGAAAGTATTTTGCACATTTTACAGAAGGGCTGTTTTGACACATGGGAGGAGAAATATCTTCTTATTTATTTATCACACAATTTTTCTCTCGTGTTTATTTTTTACTTTCTCTCTTTAACCTTCCACCAAACACACCCACCCACCAGAATCCAACTCTAACTCTAACTCTCTCTCTCTCTCTCTCTCTCTCTCTCTCTCTCTCTCTCTTTCATTCACACACATTGCATGGCAGGTACCCAACCACATCAGATCAGATGGTCTCCCTCCCTTCAAAACTTCATACTCTAATATTCTGCACTGCCTTTGTATGTCTGAATAAGTTCCTTGTCTATTGTTTGCAAGTGTGGTAGAGTAAATCTCAATACAGTGTTGCAAATTTGCGATTTAACCTGGAGTCTGTGATCAGTGTCACACTTTTTACTCAAATTTACTCTCATCTCCCATATTACAAATATTTCAAATATCATGTATCAGAACTAAAATAGTTCTATACCTCTATTTCATGACACAGAAAGATATAAATTATTATGTTAGATTTTGAATTTGTTTTTGCATTTCAAACAATAATTTTTTTTTTACCTAGGGGTGTTTAAAACCCCCCTTGACCTCAACCTCCCTCTATCCTCATGCACTCTGTGTCACTGCAACATTGTGATCTGTGTGTCTTCGTGACCATAATTGACTATTCACAGGCTTTGCTGTTATATATGAGGATGTGACTACAGTATGGACGCTATTTCTGTCCCAGCAAATAGGATGCTGGATTGTATAAGTCAGTACAATGATTCCGGCTCCCGCCCCTTTTTGGACAAGCATATGACCCAGGAAACATTTAGCTCATTGAAGGCCTCTTTGTTCTGGAGTTTCTTTCCCAATGATCTCTTCATTTTTCACTCTCCCTCCCATCTCGTTCTGGAGTGTGATTCCCCTGCCAGAATAGTCAGGCTTGCTGATAAAGGCCCTTATCAAATACATGATGCCATGGTTAACTATCAGAAAACACATGTTTTAATCATGCTTAAAACAAATGGACATTTTGGATTAAAGTTTTACAGCTGCTGTTGATTTTTACCTAACATATATAATCTGTTAATATAATAATTCATATCTAGATTCATTTTTGATGTTTAGAAGAGCAATTTAAGGTTAAAATGTAAAGGATGTAAAGGTTTTTTGTTTATTTAACTCCAGGTTGTATATTGACAATATGTTGTCCTTAAAGTAATTTTTAACCCTTAAAATATTTATGAAAATAATATCATATAAAAATATTTTATAGAAAAAATATATACATAAATTCTTTTAAATATATGAATTATAATATTATTATTAATTTCGTAATTATTTTTTACAATCATCATTATAATTATTTTCAATTAATTAAACTGTTTGTAATTATTTGAGTTTTATTGGTTAGTGTCTTTTTCTCTGGTCATACTCTGTTTTTATATTATTTTGAAAAAAAAAATACATCACATTTGTACAGAAAATTAAAATAAACTGAAAATCACATTCACATTTTTAAGTATTAAATATAAAATGTAACCTTTACTTTGTAAAATACATTGCAGACAATGGTGCAGTCTTTGCATTACACAGTGAGATTAATTAAAATCCCTATTAGCAATCCAACATAATCATTTAAAAATATATTATAGGACTACAAAATAGCATTCACTCTTTTGCAGCTAGAACAACTTAATATTGTCAGGAGAGTTAGTCGCAGATTTGAATATATTAAGAGCTTTACAGTCAAAGCAGTTTTTGTAATTGAAGTTAATAGTCATTTCTCCAAACTGATATTAATAATCATATTATTCAGTGACAAAGGGAGGTCAGCTCAGCTTTATTTCATTATCATTCATGGACAGTTCTTAACACTGATCCCATCACCATATCGTGACAGCTCTTTGAGTTGAAAAAAAAAAAGAACTGCAAAAATGGATTGGAGCCAAAAGGCGTCGCTAGGTCAAAGCACAGATTATCGAGTGCACTTAATGGAGTGGAGAAGTCAAATATAAATCATATTAAAGGCCCTGCCATTAAAGACAAGCAATATTAGCATGGAGCTCGGCAATGGTGGTGATTGCATTATACAAGATGGACACTTATTATGACATATCCCTTTCAGCTTCCTGCAAATGGATATCAAAATTGTCATTGAGTTTTCTTCCGAAGCGAATTTAGTTATTCCAGGCAATATGGCCGCACTGCAGGACTCCAAGTTAATTTTCTCTTGCCTATCGGCTGCCAGCCCCCTACCTCTCACGCTTTGAATTTTCTCCCTCCATTTGTTTTATTTTCCATGCTGTATTAGAAGCGTCCTCCCAAGGGAGACTGGGAGAGGAGGACAAAACCGCTTCTGCAAAGTATTGCTTGGAAGCAGACAAGCAAGGCTAAACCAAATATGTAACCCCCTTGTTTTTAAAGTGCAATAACATTAGAAAGGTATAGAGAATGAGAGGAACATTGAAAAATTAATCACTTTTTTCAGCTTTGCCGTTACCCTTCCTCCCACAGCAATATGTGATGCTTGTCAGCTTTTCTGATTAATGACATGCATTTATTTGCATAGATTTAACACTGATATCATTAGGTTATTCAAAAAAGGTCCTTTTGATTTAAATGTCCTTTAATCACAAATTTTACACATTGGAAGGTATTTCGAGGGAGCTCGCGGCATGTTCACTTAACTTGAGATGTTTTGCTTGTACAAACTCACATATTCCAAACGTCTGGGTGAATTTTGTATTTATTTATATTGACTGTTCGTAAAAACTTTTGAATGTTTTGCTTGAAGCATCCTTTTGAATTTGTTGTCGGCAAAAGGATCCATCCATTTGTTTTCAAACGGTGAACACAAACCCCAGGCTCGGTAAAACACCTTTAACAAGCGGCCGTCAAAAGACACCAACCTCTTCAGCGTGCTGTGATTAATCTTAATGTTTAAGAGACATCCCATGTTTAGAGGTTGAGTCCGTAATCATTCGTTTACTGACCCGATGATACTCAACCAGAACATCCTCTCAACAGCCCCAGTGAGGACAATCCCTTGATGCATTTCAAATTAATTATACTGCCCTATTCTGAGAAGCATGTACGCTGAACAGCCACTTCTGCAGTGCGAAAACAAAGAGAAAGAAAAAGAGAGAAAAAGACTGCATTTTTTCCCAGGTTGGGGGCTCGGGTAATGAAATGCTGATGGTTGAAGCCCATGATGAAATTAGGCCATGTAACCCAAATAAGGGATGAAGGCTTCATAATTGCCAGTCCTTGAGATCTGAGGTGCTGGATGCCAACTGTCAGAGCTGGGCTAATGATGACAAATGTCTCTCTATGCAGATTGCAATAGGATGGAGAGAGAGACACAGAAGGTGGGGGGAGAAGAAGAGGCAGGAGAGTGAGAATAAACCAAAAAACAGAAAGCAAACTGCAAAGTAGAAAGAAGTGTAAAGTAAGACAGGTGCTGTCAAGCGAAACATCTCTTGAAGTGGTAAAGACTAGATACAACCACAAATACAGTCTTCAAGGACCATGGAAGTTAAATTTTTATGCTTTAAAGTATAAGAAAAGACAAGAGATAAATCACAACAGAATAACTGAATGGCAGCATTTTAAATTACATTTTTAATCATTCAGCAGTGGTGTTTCAACACATTTTATATGACCTAAATGTATTTTTATTGTATTAATGTGGAGTACATGATAAACTAAATGCAGAAATACGAGAATAATTTGTAATGCAGAAACTTGCTTAGACATAAAACACTCAATTGGGAATTTTTAACACATATTTAATCGAAATTTGTATTTAAACGGTAACACTTTACAATAAAATGTTCCATTTGTTAACATTAGTTAACATGAACTTACAATGAACAAATCTTATTAAGCATTTATTAATCTTAATGTTAATTTCAACATTTACTACATTTAATACATTTATTTGTTAACATTACTTAATGCATTATGAACAAACACGAACTGACAATGAACAATTGTATTTTTTTGTTAATTGTACTAACATTAACACAGATTAATAAATTGTGTAACAAATGTATTGTATAATAATTGTTAGTTCATGATAGCTAATGCATTAACTAATGTTAACGAATGGAAACTTATGGTAAAGTGTTAGCATTTAAACTTGGATGACAAAACAAAATGCCAAATATAATCAAATGATATGTCATCCTGTAACTTACTTATGTACAAAAATCTTAGTTGGGTGTTTTACTATTGTATTAGTGTTTCAATACGTATGTGACATAAACTTGTATTAAAACCTAATGACAAAATAAAATACCAAAAATGACAAAATCATTTGTAATCCTGTAAATTATTTTAAAATCTCAGTTTGGTGCATTTTGGGCATTGAGGGTATTTTAGTGGCATTTCAGTACATATTTGACTTAAACTTGTATTACAGTAGAGTAATTGAACACCAAACAAAATACGGAGTGTCTGTTTGCACCTCGATGTAAATAGTATCTGCCACACAGTGCAGGTATTTGCACCCCTATAGTCTGGTGAAACCACAGAAACAAACACAGATGAAAAACTAGACAATATGTGTAGCTGTAGTGGCGTGGGGTGTAAAGACGGTGTGAATGTGTAGTGTTGTACCAGCGACCCCGGTTTGAATCTATCTTGTCCCACTCTTTTTCCCATTCAATTTATAGGTTTTACTGTTAATATATCCTTTAATACTACTTTAAATGATAGATACAAATGAAAATAAATGTTGATTTTATCACAGTGATTTGGGGAGTGCAGAGAATGGTTTGATCTGGAGGTTGGTTATGTCGATCACACTCATTCCCGCGGATCGGCGTCGTTTGTGTGTAGATTGCATGTCTGTAATAATATAGTAGTAACCTTGTTTTTTGTCAGAAACCATAGTTTTCATGCAATTAAGCATGGTGTTACTACAGTAATATGGTGGTTATATAGTTAGCACAGTTGACAACAAAATACCATGGTGAAACTGGTTACTGTAGACCAAGGTTATTTTTTCTAAAATAAGGTTAAGATTAGGTTTAGGGGTAGGAGTTAATGTAGTCTGTCTATGGGGCAATAAATAAACACAATAAACACACTTTAGTGATGCTCATATACTGTATGTTAGCATTTAAATATGGGTGTAAATAGTATCTGACACTATTTGCACCAGGGTGAAATTAGCATAGCAACAAAATACCAAAAATGCCCAAATTTGGATTACATTTGTAATCCTATAACATGCTTAAATGCAAAACTCTGAGTTGGGTATTTGGTATTTTAGTGGCATTCAAAATGTGCATTTAAACTTGTTCTTCTGCAGAGTAACAAGATACAAAGTATCACGTGTGATGCAAAACTCTCAGTTGGTTATTTTGTGTTTTAGTGGTGTTTCAATACACACGTGCTACACTTGTAATAATGCAGAGTAACTTACTGTCAAAACAAAATATCAAACATAACCAAATCAATTGTAATCCTGTAACTTGTTTTTTTTTTTTTTTTACAAAACTACCAGTTGGATATTTGATTACCCCTAAACCAGTATCTCAAAGAAATTAATAAATTTGTCTGCACTTATTGCAACTGAAGAGGTTACCCATTGAAAAATCAAGCAACCTATAATGATGCAGTGAGGTCCAGTTTACCCAATTTGTTGCATGAATGGCTTTTTGAAAAGGTTCCCACTTGCTACAAAGGGAGCCCCTTATTTGCTTGCCCTCTCCCCATCTGTGTCATCTGTTGGTGCCGTGTGTGAGGGGCGGTTCCTGTGCGAGGGAGGGGGCAGTACTGAGGGGGGCTCCCTGGTGACCTGGGCCAGTTGTTTTATGGACTCGACATAGTGGTGCTGGCAGTTCATAAGTTGCCAGCTCTTTTGTCTAAGACAACAGTCTGACACGTGGGAGGCGACATGGCCATATTGATGTATATCATTTCCATTAATAACACGGACGGGCCCCCGCCTCGTTTCCGCCTGCTGACTTATACAGAGAATCCCTCCAATGACACTTAACTGACAATGTGAAAAGGAGAGGGGTCTGTTTGCATGGGACTGATATTGATGTTCCTTCATTGAGATGGGGTGTAAGACTTTATTTAATGTAAATTTGGATTTGTAACCGGTATAAGTCACAGATAAACTTTGTCACAAATCAGGACTGAATGAAACAAAATGGTTTATATTTTTGATCGTTAATGTAAAATTTTACATTTAAAAAAACATTATTGACTTGAAGGGATATACCACCCAAAATGAAAATTGTCACCATTTACTTACCAACATGTCATTCAAAACCAATGACTTACTTCCTTTACGTCATGTTGTGTTCCACATGCTGGTTTTGGGGGGGGGGTCGTGCATGCAGGTTTGATATGACATAATGGTGAGAAAATAACAGAATTTAAATTTTTTGGTGAACTATGTCTTTTATACAAAGCTTTTGTGACAAAGTGTGATGCTAAAAACACTTCTCTCTACCTCTGCCTTAATTGATTAATTATCAACTTTTATATAAACACAACATGATATATATTCTTTCAGACTATTGCTCTATGACAGGGCTGACTGGTAGCTGAAGTAAGGCTCTGTTTTCCATAATTCTGCGACATGTGGCGCTAGTGGCCGGTGTTTTATATTACACGCTCATTAACACCGCATGAGCTGTTTTGTGACGCTGACATGTAGCCCCAGTGAAGGTTTAAATGATTGATATGCTTACCTCTACTTTATGTGAGTCTGATTTTGTAAGTCTGATTTTAGGAGACAGGCGAATTAGGCTGCTCATTTTACGGTCAGTGGTGCTTTAAAGAACAGGCAATGACAGAATAACTAACCAATTAATTGTTTTGTCCCCTTTAAAAGTAAATAGTGTCTGATTTTTAGTGTTTTGCTTGCCTACAGCAAGGCAAATCTATCTAGCTGTCTATTTAAATTCTCAGAGAATATGTTTTTATTTGTTAAATAGATAGTTCATCCAAAAATTTCAACGATCTCATTATTTTCTCACCCTCATGACATCCCTGGTGTGTATGACTTTTCTTCTTCATTTGAAAACAAACTGAGATTTATATGAGAATATCTCAGCTCTGTAGGTCCTCACAATGCAAGTGAATAGTGAACAAAATTTTAAGCTCCAAAAAGCACATAAAGGCAATATAAAAGTAATCCATAAGACTCCAGTGGTTAAATCTATATTTTCAGAAGTGATCTAATAGGTATGGGTGAGAAACAGATAAATATTTAAGTGCTTTTTTTTTTTTTTTTACTATGGACCATTTTAAGGAAGTGACGTCTTTGTTCCTTTAATGTTTCCTGCTAGTTGCCCAACTCATTCAAATCAACAGCGGGAGGCGCTTTATTTATAGTGACTTTGACACAATAACATCACTAACATTTATACAATTGTAATGAAATTTCATGATTAAAATGTGGACCATTTGGTTCTGTGGCTGGATGTTCTCTGGATGCCTGGAACAAATGGAAATTAAAGTGTTTAGGTAACTTCAGTGAACCGAGACGTCTGGATATGAGCAGTACTATCAACTGTAGCACACACCTTTTTTCTGGTAGGTGAATGACATTTATGCCAATTAATTGTAAGTTTGATTGGTAGAGCTCCCAAAGTGACTATAGATCACTCGTTCTCATTATAATGAATGATGCTGTGCAAATAATGTACTTGTAACTTTAGTCATTTAGCAGACACTTTTACCAAAAAGGACAAACCAATTAGAAGCACAAAAACATAAATCTTTACCTTGCTACATTGAACGGCTTAATTTATTTTAATAAGTGCGGTCCAATGTTCCCGAGGAAATAATTATGAGTATCTAAACTACAACACACTTTCAGCTCTTTCTCATGTAGTCGCTGTATGTCAACAACACGTCTGGATAAGCCACTTCTTGTAAACGTCTGATGAACTCAGAGCCTTATTTTAAAGGATCCGGTAATGATACAGAAATGCTTCATGGTCAGTAGCTTTCTAATTCCTTTGTTATCGTTTGCATCCTTGAAATGGTCTCCTTTCTGCTCAGTAGGTGGCGATATGTACAAAGAATGTGAATCACCAAAAACATAAGAAGAATGTGAAAGTGGAGATTGATAGGAAAAAAGGAGTTAGATATTGATCTGTTTCTCTCCCACACTTATCATATCGCTTCTGAAGATATGAATTTTACCACTTTAGTATAGATTTTTTCTTCTGTTATGGATTTACTGTGTCATACATTCAGATAACACACGCTGAGGCTTAATACAACATTCAATGGCCTCCTGCTCTTGTGTTTAGTTGGATTTGTTAGGTCCCGATTTGTTAGGTCCTATTCTCCAAACTTGCAGCAGCTCTCAAACAGCCTCATTAATGTTGCGTTTGAGCTAGATGGCTTCCATAATCAAAATTCGGAAGGTGTGCAGCTCCTGCTAAAAATCCTGGAGAGGGCAGGGGGAAGTGCTGACATGCCGTTTCCTGCCTTGAGGGCTCTCTCTGCATGCTGGGACAGCCCTCAGGCTAAAAGAGCCATCCTGATGACCACTTGCTTCACCAGTGATAAAACATTCAGCAGTCTAGGCTTTGCATACTTCGAAACAGGCTCCTTCTAAATATCAACTGTCTGTCTGTCCGTCTATCATTGTATATAACTTCATTTTGAATTATGCAAAATACTGAACAAAATTTACTGAACATTGGTGTCTGTTAACATATTGCTGTTTTCAGCATTTTATAAAAGCAATAAGCCACTTGAGACTGTTACAGGGATTTTACGTAAAGTAAAGGTTTATTTTGGACAGTCCGCTTCACGTTGAACCTAAGAATATCTATACACTCACACAAACTTACATAGGCTATATACAGTATATGCTCAGACTTTGTTGTACAATTGAAATTCAAATGATTTTATTATTGTCAACTTAGTGTTGACACCGCCTGATGAACGAGGATTAGCCATTTACAGAAGCTGTTATGTGATAGGTCAAGGCAGGGAGGCGCTTCCTCTGCGACTGCGGCTCTGCGTAATGAAGGATTGACAGGAGAAGGAGAAGCTGCCAGTTGCCGGCAGAGGTGCAGGTTTGATCAATGCCGCAGAGCTCCGTGGATCCCTTGATCACGGTGGGCCGCTCCCCTTTCATCCACTCCCACAACTCTGCCTGGCAAAGCTGCTTTGCCTTTCCCTTCTATCTTCACAATTTTTTGATTCCCCCTAATTTGCACATTTAAGACATTTTTATTTGCTTATTTGCAATTCTCTTTTTATTTCTCAGATGAAGAAACTTCACTCCCACTCTCTCTGCCCTCCTCCCTCTCGTTCTCTCTGAATATGAGTCGCTTTCTTCTCGGTTTGCCTTTGGGCGATGAACTAATTTCAGGCACCATAATTGCAGCATGTTGTACACCTGCCTGCTATTAATTCTCCCCCGTCATTCACTCTCTCCTTCGTAATGAGATATTATTGTAATTATTGTTTTTATGGTGTTTGGCGTAATTAACGTGATTGATGTTGGTGCTAGGGGAGGGTTTATTTTGGCATTTGAATAGATGAGGGGATACTATTTGATCACGCACAGGGTAAAGCCGAGGTGCACTGGTTCATTACTCTACTTGTACAAAGTGTAATAATCAATAATCAAAAAACGTATGTTTAGGCCGGTTGTTTCAGAAATATAGCATTCACTCAAAATATCCCTTGATTTGAGAATAAGGTTGTGATGCCCCAGTTTGCTAGTCGACTAGTCCAGAAAAATAAAAAGTGGTCGACCAGTCAATGAGGGAAAAATTAAGTTTGCAAGAATTTTGGCTTGTATGTTGTCGCTTTGTACAGAAATTGCAACAGAAGTCATGTGACCCATACCAGTCGTGCAACCCCTAGTTTAGGCAGTGTTCATTGGCTAGAGAGGGTTGTCCCAAGTTGTTTGTATTTGGCTCAAAGTAGTTTCCCTTAGAATGTGAACTGAACTGCAAGTTCTGTTTTGAATGGCACACTGCATGTTGCTGTTTTAAGACTAGATTGGTAAAAGGCCAAACAATAGCTAGCATGAAGCTTTATTTGAATACGTCACTTCGACCGTATGAAATTCAAATGGCTCCTTCCATCTAATGGAGGGCTAAGGATTTTGCATGGTCTGATTTTAGTCAACCTGTTGTGTTTGGTGGAATAAAAAGTTCTAGTCTATTTGATCCCAATCCAATTGTTTGGTGTTTGGTGGCTGATGGAAGGACAAAAGGAGAAAAGGCAGAAAGGCCCAGAATCTTTCCTTCCAAGCACTGGAAATCCAATTAGAGGTTTAATAAGGGTCAAATTAAGGGTTCATGATGGAGTTTTTTGTGTTCTGTGTTGTGTGTGTATGTGTATAAGTGTATGTGTTAGCTCATTCTTGTGATGAGAGTTGATTTGTTGTCTTGAAGTTTAAGTGCAAAAGATGGTTGACTATTGTTCCAAATTTTGACATTTGCAAACAAGTCTTATAGAATGAACGTTACTATAACAATTATTTTGCAAACAGACTTTTGCGTGCCGAATTCTATGTTCCGTCACAGTTTCCTGGTGAAATTAACACTATAGGTGCTACAACAAAATTGTGTTTTAGTCAGTTTCAGACAGAAATGTTGCAAAAATGTTGCATTGGTCACATAATGTTCATAAGACCAGGCTGGAGATTTTGGATATGTGTTTGTGAATAAAGTGGATAAAGGAGTGTGGCGGAATCTGGGGTAGAAATGATCAGCCTGTCCCTCACTTATTTTGCCTTATTTTAAATATGTGCTTGTTACATTTATTTTTATATATTTTTTAATTTTTTTATATTGGCAAAGTGCATTTTGAGACATTCTGCATTAGCCCATAACCCTCTTGTGTCTGTTTTTATGTCAATAAAATACATTTTTAAACTATAAGGAAACCATTTGTAGGTTGATTTTTCAAAAAAAGAGTGAACACTTGCTCTGTTTGAAAATCCAGTCCAGGGGTGCATTTCCCAAATGCACTGATAGCCAACCATTGGTTGCAAGATTCATCATTACCATAGTTAACATAGTTCAACAAATCTGAGTTTCCCGAAACTGTAGTTCCAACGAACATTCACAAACAGCACAAAATTGCATGGATGGAACAACAGCTCTTCACTTGTGAGTAGAAGCATAGTTTTCTGCTAGATTTTGAGGCCATCATCTAGGTTTATTTTTTGAGTGATAAGTGCGCAAACTTTTTTCTTGTCAGCTTTTGTGACAGTATTTTGATCTTTGAGAAACGCTGTTGTTTATAATTTTCATACCTTCATCAAAAGAACTTGATGTTCAGCCTTTGAAATTTGCGGTCTGCATGTTATTTTAAGTCATGTGCCTGTCTTTAGCACATGACTTAGATGACATGTGGACTTACCGGTAAATAGATGATGCTCTTGAGCAAAATAAGCAACAGATGCACAACAATAAATCAGTCATCCTTACCACCTATTTATTTAATTGATTTTTAATTGATTTTTTTTTATAATAATTTCTTTATAATATAATAAATTCTCTTTTATAATTAGAATATTCATAAATATATAAATTAATATTGTTTTAAATTGTCATACATTTTGAGACCAGAAAAAGGCACCTTTTTCTTAAGTGGTTCCTTTAGCCTCATTGTACCATACCGTGCAGTGCATTGAGTCAAGACATTTACAGAGTCTGACATTAATTTGATCTCCAGAAAATGTATTACTCCACCTGCGTAGCATCAAGATAAATTATTAAACAAAATTAACAATTGACTAGCTAGTTATTTTTTCTATTGCTGCATTTTACTATGGTAGATGAGCCTGACAAAACAACACTGGCTCAACTAATGGTGCGAATTTGGTGCAGGACTATCTGTTTTCGACCATTGGCTGATGGGAACATTTATACAGTATGTGCAATTCAGTTTGGTGACCTTAGAGTGGCACAGAAATTACACTTTCCCATTAAGTAAATATTTGATTAAATAAGTATTAATTTAACTTATTTGCTGTCATTAAATTGCATTATATATTTTGCCATTATTCTGGCTATCAGCCACTCTCTGGGTATTGGTATTGGCCGTTGGAAAACCCATATCCATCAATGACTATTATTTTTGCATTGCAATCTGAAATTGTGTAACATTGACGAAGGACAAACACTTTTGAGTTCTCCAGGGCTCACGAATAGCAGGACCTTTTGTTTATGCTCTTCCCAAGCCGAGGATCTATGAGTGGGTGACAGCCATTTAACGCCACACGAACTTGAGTCTCAAGAGCCACCGACAGGGCCCTTTCCAATCCTGTTATATACAATTACCATTCATGCTCTTTCCATGCTGCTTTGAACTACCCTGGCCCCATCTCCCCTGCAGAGCCTGGCTATGGACGAGAGAAACAGTCACATTATCCCAAAACTTTTAGAGTTGAAAATGAAACCACTCTTTATCTTGAAACCTCTAGTGATGATGGCTAATTTAAGTAAGTAACTATCCAGCTCATTTGTTAAATAAGATTCAGAAAGGAAGATACTCTTTGGATTGTGTGTTGTATTTTGACCCTTTGGATCGCCTAACAGAATTTTTAAAGTTTTTTTTTACATAGCTATTTATTAAGCGGATAAATACGGAAATCACGAGTCCTCTTTTAGTCATTTTTATCTTTTAAATATCTTTGTCCTCATGTTTCCTCCCCAATAACTGCAGTCTTTAACTTCTAAGAGTCAATTGATTGCCCCAATACATTCAATCCCTTTCAAAGTAAGGGCTGAAGAAAAGACAGAGCATAATGCTTAATAGGTGCTTTAATAATTCTGAAGTTTTCATAGCTTAATCTGTTCTGAAAAGCTTGGGCAGAGAGAAAAAGCTGCTGCAAATGGCCCTCAGAGTTAATTTGATGTGACTTCTGTACAATAACGCCGGCAGAATGCTGGAAACCCATTCTGCCCTGTTACCTTTTCTTCCATCTTCTGCAAACTCTTGGAAACTGCTGGCTAAATGTTTTATAAGACGGCCTGTGTAAGCCACTCAAGTATTCTCATCCTACAATGCCAACTTTAAGACTATTATTACGCTAGAGCCAGAGGAGAGAATACAAATAGCAAAGCTTTGACCACTCTTTGTTGTGAGTCTGGGATTAATTTAGCACAATTGGGAGATTCGTTGTGTTTTAAACACACTCATTGTACGCCTCATTTCTCCTCTTTTTCCTTTGTTTAAGTTTCGGCTCCCTTTTTTTTCTGTAGCAGAGGCCCAGATGCAGTGAGCGCTTTCTTTAGTGATTGCATATGAATAGATAGCTGGCATATGCTTTGACAACACAATACTTTGAAGCATTGATTGCTAGCAAGAATTTCACTAAGTCAGACAAATTTATTTTTGATCACTTAAAGGAACAGTTCACCCAAAAATTAAAATCATTCACTCACCCTCATGTTGTTCCAAACCTGAATAACTTTTTTGGAACACCAAAGGAAAACGTTTGAACTGTGCACTTTTATACTTTTTTTCATGTAGGGATTGTAAACTTTTTGAAGCTTCATTTTCTCCCAATTTCTTTGAATACATGAAAAAAATTACCTATATATTCTTTAAAATTTCTCCCATTTGGGTTCCACAGAAGAATGAATGAAGTGAATGAAGTTTGGAACAACATGAGGCTGAGTAAATGACAGAATTTTCATTTTTGGTTTAACTATCATATTAATTTTATGTAGATATAGTATTGATTTTAGAAGATATGTCTCACACAATGCAACAAGCATTATTTTTGGAACAATCCCAACCTTACTGACATGACTGGAAAAATAAAGATTTTACTTAAGGCCCAAAGTACTCTATGCACCTTGCTACGCAAGCTCGCTTTCACGCATCATTGTGTTGTGAAATGTGTCAGCACTCAGTTCATAACACAGTGCAAGTATGTGCTGCATTCTCAGCATGCTGCAAGGGGCGGGGTTTCTTCTTTCAATCAACAACTCTCATGGCGGACTCAGGCAGCAATTTGAGTTGAAACTTTTCAAAAAATATGTACAACTTTTTGTCCCCAGTCCATTCAAGTTAACTTGTTTTTTCTCAGTTTCTCTCCCCATTCCTCAACTATCGACTCATCCAGGCTGCATCCGAAATCATAGGCAGCTGACTTGCTGCCTAATCATTTAATGGCTTAACTGACAGCTGTTTTAAATGAATGGAACTCTTAAGGTACTGGTCTCCAAACAGTTTGAAAATCATCCTGCCTCTGTAAACAGCCTCCAAAGGCAGCGTTTTCCTGGTTTAGGACACAGCACCGGTTTCGTGGTCGTGCCTAAAAAAATCTATGGTCTGAGGTTTGTAACCACCAGCAACACAAGAGCACACGTAATGTAAGTACAACGGGACCATGCGTTGGCCAAGCGCTTGTGTCTGCGTACTTCGTGAAGTATGTTTCGGCCTTAAACCTCTCCCACCTGACACACCTCTATTAATCAAGATCTGATTTCAGCACAAAAGCTCAATCAATGAGAAAATGCCTATGATCCAGCTTTAGGGAACATTTACTCTTATGAGTCATCAATCACTTTATAAACTCACTGTCTTTGCTGTGCTCTTATTACAACCATTTCCCGTTTCACATGTGTGTGAGAGAGATATAAGAATCAAAGACACAAAAAAAGAGAAATAAATGCTAACAGAGAATTCCTCTCTGTATTGAGTGGAAATGGCCATATGGGGGATGGAAGCGACTGTAAGACATAGGCCATTCACTTGATGTATACTTATAGTGATAAACCAAGGATTGGAGCCACTTCTATTTTCAATTTCTGCAAAAGAACAATCTATTTTTTAATCTTTCTTACTGTGTGCTTAGTGTGTGTTGGAGTTAGCATGTCTAGGTCACTAACCCTGGAGAAACAGCTTGCATTAATATGCTGTAATCCAGTTTAATTAGTCAAATAGCCACATGCCAAGCAGACTGTCACTGGCTGTCAGCCTTGGCAGGCTTGCAAGATGGTTTGCTGTGTTGCAGGCCAGCAGGGATACCACCGTGCACGTATGTGAGATACCCATGTGCCCTGCTTTAGTTTATCGATTAACCGTATTTCATTGTATCTAACTTAAATTTACCCCAAAATTAAGATCCTTCATTAAATCTCCCTCATGTTGTTCAAAACTCATTTGAATTTGTGCAATTCTGTAGAATACTTTCTGTAGAAAATTAGAAGTTAGGCAGTATGTAAGGCCCAGACACCATTTACTTTCAATGCATTGTTTTTTTTCCCATACAATAAAAGTGAATGGTGACTGAGGTGGTCATTCTGTCTAGCAGCTGAGATGAGTTTTCATTTTTGAGTTTTCAACTATTCCATTAATAGGTGAGAAACATTTTTTTTTGGCAGTAACAACATGCATGAACATTTTAAACAAAATAATGCATATTTATAAATGGTCACACCAAATTCAAAATTGTTATTTTTGTATTTGTATTGATTCTTGAGGTTAGAATCATTATTTAACTTTTTTGGTATTTCAATAATAATAATAAAAATTATTATTATTATAATTATAAGATAGATAGATAGATAGATAGATAGATAGATAGATAGAACAGAAATAATTGCAGTTACCAGCAAAACGTAGTTTTACCATAAATATAGTGTTTCCGAACAAATGTAGTTCTCCCCCCTTCTTCTAGACTTCCTCCAACTCCATTCCTTCCTCATGGTGAGGAGTGATATGCAAATATGTGTGAGCATGAAATATACAAAGTCAAAATAATTATATCAACACAAGCCTTCTCCTCCCACTTCCAAAATCTTCTAGAAAGCATTATACATAAGTTGACAAGGGTTGTCCAACAGCCCCATCAACGCCGCCCAGAAAATGTCTCCATGCGACTCAGGATTAGCTAGTGGTAAAAAGATTTAAACTATATAATTACAAGGGGATCAAGTGTAAATAATCTACCATGCTCAACAGCCAGATTACCCTCCTCTGTTTCCTTCTTACTTACCCCTGAGGAGCAACACTACTCCCACTCAATGCAGAGGGTTTGCATTAGCATACACAATCTAGCACTAGCAGCTAACGTCTTCCAAAAAACTTCTCTACCTTTTCTCCCAGACCTTGTTGTGTTTAGATCAGTTCTAGATAAAACAGGGTAGTTTTTGTCTCAGTTGAGCAGAATAACTTTATTGGGGTTTTTTTGGAAGGTAAGGCTCCACAGTACAGGTGTCATGGCGGAAAATCTTCAGATTGTGGCCATTGTTAGAAGCAAGAAGGCAACTGGGACTTCTTTGTGATTTTTTTCAAATGAAAGGGACAAGTCTAAGAGATGGATATAATTAGGTGATTACTAGTAGAAAAGTACAAAAGGTGAAGGTCTGAGACTCACTTAGTTTAATGGTGACAGAGTATGTGCAAAAGTCATGCTAGTTGGGTGGAGCAAATGTTGTGTAACATGCAGCCCTCTTGGATGTGCCTATATAAGCCTGTGAGGGGTGACATATAGTCTGTTCATTGATAGATTGATGAATATTTAACACAAAACTGGAAAGGACTTCCAGAAAATCGCAAGCTCCAATCAGATTGCCTGATATTAATGTACATTTTGGGATAGTGGTGGGAATTTTGATTAATCCCAGTGACTCGAGCCTTTTGAATCCATTCACCGAAAAGATTAGTTAAGATTCATTCACTGATTTGTTCAGTGACCATTTGTACACATTACAACTTTATGCCAGCTGGAGGCAACAAATGAGCATATTTTATGTATTTTGTTTCAGACATTAAACCATTGTAAGAAGTTGTTCACAACAAAAACAATAAAAGTAATCCATTTGACTCCAGTGGTTAAATCCATGTTTTCAGATATGATATTATAGGTGTGGGTGAGAACGAGCTATATTTTTAAGTCAATTTTTTTATCATAAATTCTCCTCCTTGCCCAGTAGGGGGTGATATGCACAAATAATGTGAATCACCAAAAATAGAAGAAGGAGAAAGTGAAGGAAAATGGACTGAAATATTGATCTGTTTCTCACACCTATCATATCAATTCAAAAGATATGGATTTAACCATTAGAGTCGTCCTGAGTACTTTTATGTTGCCCTTAAGTGGATTTTGGAGCGTAAAAGTTTGGCACCCATTCACTTGCATTGTATGGATCCACAGAGGGGATAAATTCTTCTAATAATCTTTGTATGTGATCAGCAGAAGAATGAAAGAAAGTCATACACATCTGGAATGGCGTGAGGGTGAGTAAATGATGATAGAATTTTAATTTTTGGGCGAACTAACACTTTAACCTAATGTGTGAGGTGTGGGATGATTTGCTAGCCATTTCTCATTGTCAGGCAAAGACATCAGACCAGTGTGATTACAGTCATCTTAAGCGTGATGAGTTTCTTAAGAAGGGCCATTAGTGTGGGCTCAGCAAATGGCCCTCATTGAATATTGCCTTTTTAAGTCTTTTTAATAAAGAATCCTTTATGCAGGCTCTCTCAAATTGTTCATCAAGATTAGTGTTAGCTGCATGTGTGTTAAAGTTCCTACGGGGCCTTTATTTGGTGGTCACGTAAGTATTTGGAATCTTAAATCTGTCCTTAAAAATGCATGACTGTCTTTGCAAGTGACATTTATTTTAAAGAGGTCATGAAATGCCTTTTTTATTCTTGGAATATGTTCCTTGTGGTTCACTTATACTATTAGTAAATATATTTTTAAAACATGATCTAGATCTACCCTCGTTCTGACCCTCTGTCAGTAACGCTCGGTTTTGGTGTTGCTTCTACTTTAAGACTTTAGAGTAAACGCCCATTGTAATGATGGTCTCTCTGCTTTTGACTGGCCTGCTCTTCTTCTGCTATCTCACTGCTCTGCTCAACACTACTGGGTGGGCTATGGAAGGTAAAGTAGGCACTGTTGTGTTGTTTTGGAGGCAGTCAGATGCAAATGTCTACCACTGTGTGACATCACAATGTGGAAGAAGTAAACGAGGTGCTTCGCCAGCTTGGTTCCAAAAAATGCTCTTTTTGCAGTTAGGAGGAAATTTTGATTTCTGAAAGTTTAGTATGTTTTTATAGTACAAAGGCCTCATATATCAAAAGATCAAGGGAAATTTGATTCTTCATGTCATGACCCCTTTAAAGAAAGATAACTCAGCTAAATAAGAAAGCTAAATATTGTATAATATAATAAGAATAAAAGAAAGCTAAATATTCTTCAAAAGAGGTTTGTTAGGTTTAAAGTGATAAAAATACATTGTTCTAAATTATGAAAAATGTATTGTGACACTTTTTGGTTGTTGAAAGTTTGTGGAACATGTTAATGTGATGAACTACACCTGTGGTTACGCTGTTAGGACACCTGCGTGAACTTGTGGGGAGCTGACTACATTCAGCTTAAAATAACTTTGGGACCAATTGGATGAAAGTACTTACAAAAATAGTATACATTCTAGCATTATTTGATTGCAGATGCCACTTGGTTTAAAATGTTGCTGAATACTGCAATGAAAAAAAAAAGGTTTTAAGTATGACAAACAGGAATATTTCACCCAAAATGTTCATCTGCTGAACTTTCAAGTGATTTCTCAGCTGTTTTGTTCCATACAATCCAAGTGAATGGGTGCCAATATTTTGAAGCTCCAAAAATCACATAAGTCAGCATAAAAGCAAGGCAGATGCTATTTGCACCCTGGCACACATAATGGTGTATGCAATGTACACCTCTGTGCAAAAAATGGCAGATATTATTTGCACCCTAACCCTGGTGCAAATAATGGTAAATACTAATTGCACCCTTGTGCTAATAGTGTCAGATACTATTTGCACCCATATTTAAATGCTAACATATGACATCACTTCAGTTTGTTTATTGTGAGTCCCACAGACACACTACATTAAACCTTACCCCTAAATCTATCCTTAACCTTACATTAGAAAACATAACCTTGGCTTTACATCAATAACCATAGTTTCACCAAGGTATTTTGTTGTAAGTTTACAGTAACCACAAAATGAACCATGGTTACAATAGTACCACGATTTTACTGTAGTAACACCATGGTTAATTGCATTTGTTACTATTGTTACTACAGTAATACAGTGATGCAGTCTTCACACAAGCAATGCCGAGCCACGGAAATGATTGCGATCGACAGACCCCACTTCCGGATCAAACCCTTCTCTGCACTCCACGACATTTACTGTGACAAAATTACTGCGATAAAATCAACATTTATATGAATTTTTATCAATTATTTTAAGTAATATTAAAATCAATATTAAGAGTGTAAGCAGGACATTGTTTGAGAAAATGAGTGGGACAAAAGACATATTCGAACCGGGGTCGCTATTACAACACTACACATTCACACCATCTTTACACCCCATGCCACTACAGCTACACATATTGTCCAGTTTGTCGTATATTTCTGTGGTGTCACCAGACTATCAAATTGCTGCAATGTGTGGCAGATGCTATTTACACCGCGGTGCAAATAGACATTCTGTAAAAGTAATCTTGAAGACTCCAGTGGTTAAATCAATGTCTTCTGAAGCGATATGATAGGTGTTTGTGTGAGAAACATCAATATTTAATGAGTCACAGTGTAAAGCGCTTTGAATACCACTAAGGTTAAAGAAGCGCTATATAAGTGCAGACCATTTACCATATCACTTTTGAAGATATGGATTAAAATACTGGAGTCATATGGGTTACTTTTATGATGCCTTTATGTGCTTTTTGTGTGTCAACATTTTGGCACCCATTCACTTGCACTGTATGGACCTACAGAGCTTAAATATTCTCCTAAAAATAATAATTTGTGTTCTGCAGAGGAAAGACAGTCATACAAATCTGGGATGGCATGAGGGTGAGTAAATGATGAGAAATTTAAATTTTTTCGTGAACTATCCCTTTAAGTCAAGATAATTTTTGCAGACACAGTATTCTTTTCATTGTTTCTTTTTATAGCCACTTTGTTTTTTGATAAGCCTCTGATTTCCCTGCAAAATTTTTTTTTTAATGAAAAACGAAATAGTTTTAATGCAAAAAAGATTTCACAAGAGCACCATCAGTAATATATCTGTTTTCTTGGCATGCACAACCTCAAGAGCATGCCTGCAATACAGCCCTTGCAGCAAAACCATTATTGATAAACTAAGTTGGACATATTAGGCAGTGATCTGAGCAGCGAGAAGAGCTCATATTCATCAGTTTATCACTGTGGTCTCGCTTTGAGACAGAAACCATTCACCCCCACACGTGCTCTCACACACCCTAAATGTGTGGTGACAGTGATTATGCAAAATCCACATCCTCTTTTTGGAGAGACCTGCTCTGGGAGCCATTCCCATTTACTGGAGCAGAGAAGTGGATTCAGTGTGGAGCATCCAATGAGAGGCTTTTGATAATCTCACAGAATTTTTTATTTAGCTTATTTTCACCCCTTAGTGCAGATGTCACAAACAGGAGAGATCAGATGGGAAATAAAACCTTTGATGTTCACCCTTTATGTCTCATCTTTTAAAAGGATCTACAGAAACTTCTGGAAAACAGTTTGAGATTTGGATGAATTAAATCAACAATTACATCATATTTTGTTTGCAATGTTTATTAACATGATGATTTTTTAGTCATTAATTGTGAATTTAAATTATTATTTGAATTACAATTTGAATGTGCTTTAATTAATTAAATTCATCTTGTTAAGTTAAATTATAGAGAATACATTTTTGTTTTTCTCAACCATTTGGCTTTTTTTTTTTGTTTTGTTATTTTTTTTTTTTTAAGCAGAAATCTTACTAAATGTACTGACTAACTTTGCTGATAGAATAAGAAAATATATATTTTTTCTTCTAAAACAAGTCTTATTTTCTAAAATAAAGTTCTCAAGTAATTTTATCTTGTTTTAAGGATGTTTAGGACTTTTTACTGAAAAACGAGACAAACAATATATATCTTTAATTATTACAATAATAATTTTTTATAATTACTATTATTACTATTCTTTTTAACAAAGTCATCCGCGTACATGTTGGCATAAAAGGTTTCTTATTGTGATGTAAATTGGGGTTGAAAGGGTGGCAGCAACTCTGAGGATGAGTGCATAAGCATGAATTTGGCAGCGACAAGGCTATGCGCTAGGGCACAAACACACACACAGACAACACATTCATACACATGGTGGGCAGACTGGAGTAGTCACACCTTGTCAACCTGTGCTATTTCTCATGAAGCCAGGAGCCAACAACAGCTGGCAATAAAGAGTCCAGACCCCCACCTGTTCAAAAACAGACCCTTTGGTAAAGACTGTCACTATCTGTGTTGGTCTTTCCTCTCTACAGCTATATTGCCACAGCATGTCTGCTTTCAAACTCAACTGACCCTTACACCGGACACACTATGCCCTGCATGCAATAAATGACTTTTACAAGCAACAAAATGGAAGTCAGTCTTTGTTTAATGTATCCATTACTGCCGCTGAGTGTTAGTGATTGTTTTAAAGGTGTATTTAATTTCAGAACTTCTTTAACAAGGTAGTTCCCCCAAACTATTATTAGCTCACACTTATGTCACTGACACCAAACAGCATTGGCTCTTGTGTGTCTCATAACTGATGCTGTCTCTGCAAGTATTCAACCTGGTCTCAGAATATCATTATAATACCTTTTATTTTTGCTAAATATTTTTTTCATGGCATGCTGTACGTATCATGGCAGTTTTCTGGTGAACACTAGAGATGCTACAACGAGTTTTATTGCTTTTCACACAAATCTCAAGTAAAATGGCAGATTATCAGATTATCATAGACACTTACGTTTCACACTTCACACGATGCTGGCTTCTGATATTCAAACACTTTTACTATAATGCATGACTTGTAAGGCGATACATTCTGAATTACATAACCGACCATTTTTATGAACTTAGTGGAGTGCAAAGAAAAATCATGGTAAAATGTTTGGGTCACTGTGTCATGTTAAATATAGTTTAATACTCAATCTTTAAACTATCTAATATTTAAACTTTAAACTACTAATCTTGAGATCCCTTAGATCGCATTTACGCTCCTTCGAGTGTTTTGAATGCAAGAACGTAACGCATGTTTGTGTTGTTCTGTCTACTGAAGTTTTTTCTTCACTGTATGAACTGCACGTTGCTCATACAGCTGAAATTTCACTTACTGCCCTCTGGAGTAAACAGATGGTACTACAAGCTTGCATTACTCAGGAATCTTCCTTATTATGGTCCGTGGGCATGCGATTAATTGCGTTAATTAATAAAAAAATTTAAAGCGTTATTTTTTTGTAAAATTAATCGCACTGAATTAACGCTTTAAATCGACAGCCCTACTTTAAATGTATTTATTTACAGATGTGAAATGGCAAAATGGCTGTTAGGCACTGGGTATGGGTGAAGTTGAGCCTCTTTAGCTCATATACATCTTCTCTCACTCACTTTTGGGAGCAGTCACCAGCCTTGAATGAGACAAGCGCTCACATTCTGGACACATTTTCCATCTCTCATTCCACACACACACACACACACACACACAAGTATTCAGTCCCAGCAGAGGAAGCCTATTAGACAAATCTGCGGAGAGCCCAGCAGAGGTGCGATGATGGCAGGTTGTCAGTGCGACAGACGTCCACCTTTATAAACATATCAGTCATGCTAGCTGTTATATCCCTGGCCAGACTCTGCACACATTTGACATGGAGAGGGATTGCACTCATCTCTCAAGGGGGAGTGTGAAAAATTGTGTCCAGTTTAAAAAAGACAGATATTTTTGATGTGTTCGCCCCTTTCATAATGCTCTGTTCGGCAGGCAGTTTGAGCCGTGGGGTGCATTTGAAGAATAAGGATGGAGAAAAAGATTTGGCTTTGATGTCATCCTCGATAATGGCTGTTGACGGCAACATAATGTAAAGAATTGTGGGGCATATGGGGCCATTGCTTGTTTATGGAAACCAGTTTTTTTTTTTTGCATTGCAATAAAATGTGTCACAGTTGCATTATTCCCAAATATAATCAGTTAGTACAACAGTCTACTTTCGGAAGTTAAAGTCCCATCCATTTTTTTTTTCCAATCTAAAATTGACTGAGTGCCAAAGTTGTTAATCATGATATATGCTCCTGTTGAGGCTGTCAGTTCATGTTATTTAAACTTTCATATTAATAGCATAATTTTTGGTGAATTACCACATTACCCATGATCTTGCTGAAAAAGACCCACCCCTCAGAGAACTGCGAACAAAACACTGCAACAGAACTCTGCAGCGACCGCCATAAATAACGTAATCCAGTCGGTCTCCCTTAACTGCTTAAGTATTTGCATGAATATTTTGGGGGAAAATATTGAATATGTTGTTTCTAAAATAATAATCAACAACTTTAAATCAATAGTTTTATATTTGACATTTTTAATTCATTTCTGTCATTCACAATGCTTAAAGTGGTAGTTGACCCAAAAATAAAAATTCTCTTATAATTAACTAACCCTCATGCCATCCCAGATATGTATTATCTTATTTCTTCAGCAGAACACAAAAAAAGTTTTTTAGAAGAATACCTCAGCTCTCTAGGTCCATACAATGCAAGTGAATGGTGATCAGACCTTTGCAGCTCCAAAAATTTATAAAGTCACCATAAAAGTAATCTACAAGACTCCATATCTTAAATCCATATCTTCAGAAGCAATATATTAGGTTTGGGTGAGAATCTGAACAAATATATTCATTTTTTACTCCAAATCTTCATGTTAACTTTCCAACACATGAGTTTAGGTGTTTAAATTAACATATTTTTAAACGGTATCTGTTTAAATAAAAAATAAAAAATTATTGATTTAATTTCAATGTATTAGTTATGCATGATATATTACTTATTTTTAAGAAGCCTTTTAAAATAAACTTCACATGCATTTACAGAAGTAGCTGTTTATAATAAACCCACTCAAATAAACAAGACTAATCATTGAATTATAGAATTATAACATTATGTAATCAATCTGAGAAATTAAGATGAGGATCTTGGCTGTTTACTCTGGCCAGCCTGAGCAATTTTGCGATTTGGCT
This sequence comes from Moxostoma hubbsi, assembly GCA_032164185.1. Lineage (NCBI taxonomy): Eukaryota > Metazoa > Chordata > Actinopteri > Cypriniformes > Catostomidae > Moxostoma > Moxostoma hubbsi. Next base: position 28,629,610 of record JAVLUX010000030.1, on the reverse strand, counting down.
CACCTTGTTGATTTTAATTTCTTATTTCGTCAGATGGCAAAAAAATCTTCAACCATATTGAAAGGTGCGCTGGGGCAGAAGATTGGCACGCATAAGTACAATCTTAACGGTATTTCATGCAGGTCAAAATACATGAGGAGATGTGTTGAGAAAATTCAATATCAGCAATCACAGACATTCGTTTTTGGATGGGATAAGATTTCTCAGAGAACCCTTGAGTTTGACAAAAAAACAGTAGGTAATTTGCTCTGTAATTTTTACAGAGGTTGTGTGAGATAAACACAGACTTGTCAGATTCAGACAAGTATGTCTGTGAAACACAAATTTCCCTGATCTCCTTAGGGAAAACTAGTCCTGTCTGAATAGGACTTATGAAGGATTTTATGAAATCCCTGTGGAAAAACAAATGATGGGAAAAATACTTACAAAACAAAGACGGATGAGAAAGTGGCTGGCACTGTTGTTCTCTTTATGCAGTTCTCTGGCATTTTTGATTCTGATTCCTCAGTTGTAGCATTCTGTGATAAAATAATAATCATGGCAAAATCATTGTGTGTAATGACCGCTGAACTGTATAATTGACCGTTTTCTACATAGCTGTGCTATTTTCATGTCTCTCGTATCACTCTGTGGTCCCTATCTTCATATTTCATGTCCATTAATATATTAATAACATGTAAAGTAAACGCATTCAGAGTGATGCGAGACCTTTCAGTTTTGTGTCGGTGTATTTTTCAAATATAACTGGCTTAATGTACATTATCCCTTACATAGATATGTGGAACCAGTGTGGTTGTCCCAAGCCACAAGAACCCTTGTACAACCTTTGCATATACAACAAATTACACTCTTCGAATGTGGGCTGGGTGGTGTGCATTGACAGGCCGTGAGCAGTGAGGTAAAAGCCTGTAGCCTATGCTTGTTCTGCTGCTGCTGCTGGTGTGATTAGATTGGGGCAGAAGCCTCCAGCTGGCAGGCATGTCTGGGGCCCGGGGCCGCTCTTCCCTGAAACTCGTCACCATTGTGACACCTCTGACAGGCAGCGGACAGCCCAGCCAGACAGGTTCATTAAGCCCCATTTTTTTACAGCTGGTCCTCCTCTTTCTTTCTCTCCCCCGGTCGCTCTCCCAGTTTCTCTCTCTCTCTTTCTCTCGCTCTGTGATTCTCCACAAAGAAGGGAGAATAACGACTACACTTTGTCAGAGACCCCTGTGTCTGCAGGGGCACTGGCTTGTTGACGTTTGATGTGCCAGCTCTGTTGTTATGACATTGTTTTGTTCCTGTTGTGACCTATTTTGAGGCATTTTTTTTCTCCAGTAGTGTCTTTTGTTATCGGCTAACCATTTGGCCCATGCTTTATCACAGGGAGAGACAGGAAAGGGCATGTGTAGATGCATGTAAATTTGAATACAAAAAAGAATGTACTTTATTGTTTGTTGTTTCCTTTTTTATATATATTTTTTTTTGTGTGTGTGTGTGGTTTTTTTTTTGTGGTTCTAAGTTTTGCTCATTAATAACAAATAATTTTTTTTACTTTGGCATGTAATTTGTGTGCAGGAGTTTTTGCTTTGGACATTAATGATGTCTCCAGCTATGCAATGTGATCACAAGGGAACTCGACATGTTGCTTCCAAATGTTCAGTACCCTGAAATCGACCCCATTCTGGCAAGATACTGACAATTGCCATCTGAGATCTTTGATCTACAATCTGAGATTGTTGAATCAGTTCAAATATGTTTACCTTTTCTTATGTGACATTGTCTGAGACTTGGTCCCAATGAAACCAAAAAGTAATCGTGCTTATTATTGTTTATGTGAACACAAATAATTCCTGTTTTCTTTACTATTTAGAAGTTGCATTTTCCCTCCAAGATTACATTTTCACTGCGCTGACGGTTAGGTTTAGGGTTTGGGCTAGGGCATATGGTTAATACATGATGCATTTCTGTTTATTGTATTTTATTATTTACAAATTCAAACAACTAACTTTGCAACTCGCTTGTGGCACTATTCAAATTAACCTGGAATTTGGAGCTCACATGTGCCTATATGTTCAATAACACTTCCAGCTTCGGCCACTGGGGGTAGTGGTTCCAATTTCAGTAAGCATAGACTAATTTTTGCAACAGGATATTCAACCTACTGTTGCTGAATAACACAGTGAGATCCCTCTAAATCATGTGGTTGTTTAGGATTCAGTGGGCAAAAAGGGTGGAAAAATCTTTTGGATTTAAAGTACATTGAAGGTGGAAATGGCTTAGATTAGGGACGATCATCAGAGATTTGGGTTGGACTCTTGGGCCAGTAAATAACCACTTATCAATCTTTCAGAGAAGCCTAGCCCATAGCAACCACCCCAAACACCCATATACATTAGCAATGCACTAATAACCACTAGAACACCTTAGCAATGCCCTGGCAACTGCCCTAGCGTTGTGGTGGCAAGTTTTGCACAATTTCTTCAGTAAATGTATAAATGTAGTTGAATTGTATTTTATATAATATTTTTTTTTCTGGTCTGGTAGTTTGACACCATGCAAAGCACCCCTAAAATTGTATGCTCATTTTAATAGCCACTACATTGATAGATAGAGATTGTGTAGTCTATTTGGTCCCCACCACATCACACACACAAAAAAAAATTATAATCATGAGGGTTTTTTAGTCTTATTTTATGATTGTCCTCTGAGTAGTTATTGTTCTCAGCATGTGTCTTCATTGTTCTCACAGCTCATGGGCTGTCATTGAACCTCTAATTCCAAACACACCAGCTCCCAGATTCATCTAACTGCCCATCCTCTAAACTCTGAAAAGCAGCGTTTTCCCCACAACCCATTTATAAGACAGCTCGAGTGGAGTTCTATGGTGTTGTCAGCCAGGGTGTGAATCTAGAGTGTCTAGAGCATCTTAAAAAGAGGTGTCATTGGTTGTTGGTGGTTTGAGTGGTGTTGAGAATACCTATGATTGTAGATGGTGAGCATTTTGAGATAATCCAGTTTTAACTGAACACAAGAGACCATAGACAGGAGGCTTTTCTGTGTCGAGTGTGAGTGATATTCCAGGGAGAAATTAAGGAAGGGCTGTCTGGTTGACAGAGGTTTCCATTTCCACTAAACAAGAATTAGCTTTAGGAGCTAAATCTGTCCAGACTTTCACCAAAGTTACTGTACACAATATCCTTTAGTTCTCTAACCTTTTTCCTACCACAAAACCATCCTACACCTTTGCACCCACCTAGAATGGGCTTTTATCTATGTGCCACAAGGCATTCAGTTTCTGTGCTTGATGTGTGTGAGGGTGTCTGTGTACGCATATGTTTGTGTGTACTTCTTGTGTTTGTGATTGGTCCATTAAATTGGTAGGTGGGGAAGGGAGCTCGGCTCATTCTCACTTGTCAGGGTGAAGCTCTTGATCCAGCCTCAGAGGGCCCTGGGGGTCTCAAAGAAGAATGTCACTAATGATCCCCCTCTTGCCCCGGCCCTGTGTTAGTATTGATTATTTACGCTGGTCTGACCCCGTAGGGACTGTGTTCCAACACCACAGTGAGAGAAGCAGCCCACAAAAGAAAGACATGTCAAAAAAATTGGAAGAAAGTGGGATGGACGGGCCTTTGAATCAGCAGGAAATAATCAAAGCATGGCTTTCCATGAAAGCGTACTTTTGTGACCCTTGACTTTTTTTAAAGCAGTTATCAACACAGCATAAAAACAGCAATACACAATAATTAGCATGCAATATATATATATATATTAAAACATTAAAACCACCTGCCTAATATTGTGTAGGTCCCACTCGTGCTGACAAAACATATGTGTGTGTGTATATATAAAACGAATTTTAGGCTAGCAAAATGCCTAATCTGCTAGGCAAAATCAGCTAACGTCTTATGTAATATATACTATAATAATTATCTTTCATATGTTTTATGTAATTATATCATAAATGTACTATATACCTACAGTATATGTACACATACATTTTTGTATAAATATTTTAAGCGTTTCAGGCCCTATTGTGTACTCTATACGTGGAAATTGTCATCTTCCCTGCCATCACTCTAGTGCTGGCTGCAATATACGGTGACCAACATTCTTAACATGACTGGAATGTTTTGCAGTGTTTCGTCAGAGTGACCTCATGGCATGATGATTGGAGTGACAATCAAACTGCATCTATGGAATGTGTTTCCCAAGCAACGATCATAACACTTATGACACTACATTGAGAAAATGTCAGAAATGTCTTGGATACAATTTGGGTTAATGTATCTCTCTGTCCTTTTCCTGACCCTCTGTGTGTAGGTGCTGGTGTACTCTGAGGGGCTTCACGGCAAATGGATGTTCAGCGAGATCCGAGCTGTGTTCACTCGCCGGTTCCTGCTTCAGAACACTGCACTAGAGATCTTCATGGCAAACAGAAGTAAAACAATCCTCTTCGTTTTTTAACTTTATGAATGTAACAATAATTTCCAGTATCTGGTAAGGGTCATCACAGATGGATGACTACTCTGCCTTGTTCAAAAGATCAGCAAAAGTTGTATTTTGAATGCTAGTTATCAGCACTGAATGCTGGTGTCCCTACCAGCTTCTAAAATGTTTAACCAGCAAACATTCTCAGTCAATCAGCTTTTCCAAAAAGACAATGCTGTTTACAGGTAAACAGTATGGATATGCTGGTCCACCAGCATGATCAGCGTCAAACCAGCACTAACAACCATAAACCAGCCTTGACCAGCATGACCATTCATGATGGTCAACAAAGTTTTGCTGTTGAACAGCAATACTATCCAGGTCCACCAGCAAAATACCAGCACCAAACCAGCACTTACCAGTATATTCCGTCCTAGATAAAAATGGCCATCATGCAGGTCTAAGATAGCTTTTCAACGTGCAATTCATCCAAAATGTTCTGGTAAACTATGCATGTCCACAAACAAAATCAGCACCAAACCAGCATAAACCAATCTGGACCAGCATGGACATTCAAGCTGGTCTAAGCTAGTCTTTCATAATGCAAGTCATCCAATTTCTGCTGGTAACAGAATTGCTATGCATGTCTACAAACAATACCAGATCCAAACCATAAACTAATATGGAACAGACAATGGACATTCATTCATTCAAGTTTTGCTGGAGAATAGTATGGCTATGCTGGTCCACCTGAATGACCAGAACTAACCATCATAAACCAGCTAGTCTTTTCAGCGGGGTGGAGTAACACTTCTTTACTATCTTAGAGATTTGTCTGTATATTTGAATGTCAGCTTAATGTAATTTCATTTTATGTCCCCAAGGTTGAGAATAGTTATATATTGAAAGATTGCATTTGTTTGTTGATGCATTTGTTTTCCTGCACTGAAGTCTTTGTATAGTTTTATGGAAATTTTTACTCATGTTTGGATGTGCTCTTCTTATAGTTCTGTCTCCCTTTTTTATCCAAAGTGTAATATGTGATGCCATTCCCTTCCTCAGCATCAGTTATGTTTAACTTCCCCGATCAGCCCACGGTGAAGAAGGTCATCTACAGTCTTCCTCGTGTGGGCGTCGGCACAAGTTATGGCCTTCCACAAGCCAGGCAAGTCTGTTTCTGGTTCCTGTTTCTGGAACACCTGCTCATGGTTGTCTTTCAAAATAGTTCAAAACAGTGTTTATTTTTTCTTTATTTTGTTTTAAAAAATGTAGCATGATGTTCACATCAAACGTCAGAAATGCTTCATCCTTGATGTATTCATTTTATTTTGTTATGGTTTGGAATACTTTGAAGTAGAGGTCTTGACATGCAGTATGGAGGTTTTCTCATGTTTGTCCCAGATTGAACCCTTCAAAAGGTCCCCTATCCTTTTGTCCCTTTCAATAAATGTAAATATTTTTGATTATCAAATATATACAGTGGCGAACCAGAGAGCATTCACAATAAAGCTATTTGTATGTCACTGAGACAGAATGTATTATTAATCCAGTGGATCAGTAAGTAAACATTTTAGAGGATGCAGTCCAAAGCGACTTATCGTACACATAGGGCCTGTTCATGCTTTCATCTTAAAAATATGTTAATTGTGATCTTGATTGTTTGTTTTATTAATTTAAATAGGTGCAGAGAATCAGGGAAAACTAAATGTTTTTCATTTTGGTTCGTTTTGAGCAGAAACTGTATTTTTTCATTCCGGTTCCAGTACTCCACTTACTCCTTTGCAATTGTTATCGGTTTGGACTGATTTAAAGAATGGGTAATAATGTTTATCATGTTCAACTAAAAACAGAGAAGCCTAATTTTTGGGGTAACCATAAGTGGTGTATTTCCGGAAATTAACCATTTAAACTTTAGTATCATGAAAAACATTATCTGCACAAAATGAACCGGTTATTAACCGACATTTTAAAATACAATTTTAACTCAGGAAGATTTAACAGGACTTCGTTTCCTGTTTTTGGTTACGTTCTGCAAAAAAATGTGTTTGATTTTGTTCCTTTGAATGTTTTCTGTTCCTTTGAATGTTTTCTGTTCCTGCATAGAGTAGTGCCTCCTACACACTACACGACTTTCAAAGATGTCGGATCGTGTTACCGTTCATATTTTACAGTTCATTTGCTGTCTTTTCATGGAAGTCGTAGCGTTTTCAAATTACAAAACAAATTGGCAACATGCACATTTTAAAACATTTCACTACTGACGAATCCCCTAAGACTCTGCCTGGACATTTCATGACAAGAGTTGAGTCAAGAGACCTGGAGTGCACGCAAGAAGTGATATGAGATACGAAAACAAATGCATGATCATATGTTATGCATATCAGAATATGATATGTATGTTTTTAATCGCCTGAAGACATCATATATTTTATTGGTTACAATATGAAAAAGTGACTCCTTCTGAAAAATCTACCTATTTGCTCACCTGTCCAAAAGAATTGGCAATTTCTCTCCAACTCTTCTCTTTCTCCACCTGGTTGTGGTACAGTCTAGATGAAACATCAACATGCTCCTGCCAATGTTCCACTAATCTTTCCTCAATTTCTTCGGTCCAATGAGGCTTTCTTGATACCTCAGCCATGCTAGTTGATGTTCTGTTGCAGGTACATCAGGACTCCTCTCACTGAAACTTCCCGTGCCCTTTTTCTCGCTCTCTCATTGGCTGTAGGTCAATGCTGCTGTTGTATTCAGTCAAAACATATTTCAAATTGCACGATTTGGAATTGCCGACTGGTCCAGATATTTAACATTCTAGATATCTTGCTGATATCAGCGATGCGTCGGCGCTTCTATCAAATTGCGTCATTGATAGTTCATACACTGTGATCGATTTGCCTACGTTTTCAGGCTTTTGCCGGCGATCTCAACAAAATTGTCGGCGAGTGAAAAATGGGCTTAAAATCATGTAGTGTAAACTCGGCATAAGTGGAGGGAAGACAGAGTTATAAGCGTAAAATATATAAATAGAATTAAAAACATGAAAAGCTTGCACGTGCATGAGAATCTCTGAGAAAATGTCAGATTTAGGTGCTACACCAGAATTCCCTTGTTGTTCTCTTATTTTTAGCATGTGTGTTGTGCGTTCTTCCAGAGCAAAGACAGGCATTATGGTCATCTGCAAAGAATCTCTCTTGCTGGAACTGATGCATTCACTACACACCACAGTAAAGAGCGTGATAGCTTTGCGTGTCTGAGCTGGTGTACAGTAATATCTGTTTGTACTCTTTTGTCTTTTTTTGGAAGCAAAATGTTACATTTTCATATTTGGAACTATAAGCCATCTGCTGAACGAGCCAAGCACGCAATAATCAAAGTAAATGAAAGCAAATGTGGAGTTGGGCCTGGGCCCTACTTAGTGGTGTAGTTTTGTGCTTTTTTTTTTTGCAGGCGAATCTCTTTGGCTACCCCTCGGCAGCTCTTCAAGTCTTCTAACATGACTCAGCGCTGGCAAAGACGAGAGATCTCAAACTTTGAGTACCTGATGTTTCTCAATACAGTTGCAGGTCTGAGTTAACTCTTTCTCAATGGTCTCCAGTGTTTTAGGATTTGGAATTAAAGCACATAACGTTTTGTTGTGGTGTACGCAATTATGCTTTGCGATATTGCACGTTTTGATTTTTGATTATTTTGTGCACAACGTGCATAGTATGAATTATCGTTGACATCAAGGTATTAATTCTCTTGGTGTTAGCTTTGTAAGGGATACTGCTGATCATTATCAAATGACCTGAACACAAAGCGAAGGTGTCTTTTATCATCCTAATGAGGTTTATTTTACAATCATGACCAGATGACTGTATATCATTATTGCACAACTACTTACAAAATTATTAAATTAAATTAAATTATTGTTTTATGTGAGAGGATAGAGAATGTGGCATGATACAAGACAGGAATATAGCACAGTGTAGGTGATTGGTTGCCAAGCACAATGTTCAAACATACAGTTCTGTGGTCAATAACAATAATATTTGACAGTAGAATCCCAGAATTGACCAATCAGAATCAAGTATTCCAGAAAGCTCTTATTAACATTTCACATTTTACATTTATGCATTTGGCAGACGCTTTCGTCTATCCAAAGCAACTTACAGAGCCCTTATTACAGGGACAATCCCCCCAGAGCAACCCGGAGTTAAGTGCCTTGCTCAAGGACACAATGGTGGTGGCTGTGGGGATTGAACCAGCGACCTTCTGATTAACAGTTTAGTGCTTTAGACCACTACACCACCACCACTCCAATAAGACGTTTGGGCTTTATAATTATAAGACATATAAACAGTAGGCTACAACATATTCTTGTTTGGTTTGACTTATGTTACCAACACTTTTTATCTGCACACGGTATTGGCAGTCTCTTTTTGTCCCCCTTTTGTTGCAAACAAAATCTCAGACACAAATTTACTGGCTTTCCACTAATTATATATTTAGAATCTATACTTTTATCAGGCACAGAATTTTCTTTAGACACTCTATTGTTACACAAAAGCAAGGGCCTTATAATTGTATTATTGTAATTAGTGTGGTGTAGTCTGACTGTGTGCAGAGTTGAAATATTCTGTTGCAAAGTCTCTGATCTGAACTTGTGAGAACACACACACACACACACAGTTACACACTCACACACAAACACCCACTTCCTCTTGACACTAAAATATGTCATCCCTGCTCACGCTGCATATTCATGCAAATTTATATTTAGCTCCAGCGTGAGTTTGAAACATTATTGTCAGCTAATTAGATGTAGGGCAGAGTTTGAACGGAGTAAAATTCATTAAAGGCTGGAGTGGTAATATCCTGGGCTGACAAAGGTGTCAGTGAAGCTCAGGCCTACAGACAGCAGAGCGAGTGGGGTGTTAATGTGGAGCCAGTTGTTTCCTAATTAAACACTATTGTGCTGATACTAACATCTTCCACTCAGGCCTTGGTCCTGTCAGCTCAGCCACACCTCATCACAACCTTTCTCCTCTTCTTGACCCTACTTCACCATGTGGCATTAACCTGGTTAATCAAGTCTACCTTCATCCTAGACCCGGCTTATCTCAGGATCGTCAGGATTTGGGTAGTGTCTATAGCCGCTAAAAGAAAAATAGCAATTTAAAGTAACATACTTTGATTTTTCAACAACCATTTAATTATTTTTACTTAAAAAATAATCAGTATGAATAATATATATATATATATATATATATATATATATATATATATATATATATATATATATATATATAATTGAAACCCCGGTTGCCCTGGCCTTTCTGTGTGGAGTTTGCATGTTCTCCCCGTGTCTGCGTGGGTTCTCTCCGGGTGCTCCGGCTTCCTCCCACCATCCAAAGACATGCAGGCTAGGTTAATTGATGTCTCCAAAAATTGCCCTAGGTGTGGATGTGAGTGTGAATGGTTGTTTGTATATGTGTGGCCCTGCGATGGACTGGCGACCTGTCCAGGGTGTACCCCGCCTTCCGCCCAATGTTAGCTGGGATAGGCTCCAGCCCCCCGCGACCCTGTACAGGATAAGTGGTTGACGATGGATGGATGGATGGATATATATAATTGGAACAGATCTATGTAATGAATGCCATATTTATGTACAATTATTATATACTTTATTGTAGCCATCAACAAACATTTAATGTTACATTCTGAAAAATTGCTGGAATTAATTAAAAGGTCAAGTTATGCAAGTACCAAATCTATATATCTATAATGAATGCTATATTTGTTTAATACTGTAAAATATCAGTTTTTATTTTGTTACCACCAACTGGCATTTGAAGTTACATACTCTTAAATCATTTGTATTAATTAAAAAAATAAATTACAATAGTTATGTAACAAATTCCATATTTCTTTAATGAATAGCATAAAACAAAACTGCACACATTGTGGGAAAATAAAACACATGAGGGTTTTTCTAAATCATAAAAAGTGTTTTGTCTGTACTCTGTAAGTGAATGGGAATATGCCGTTTAAGAGGGAGATTAATGACGATCATTTGTGATGGGTCTGGTAATTAGACCATATATGCTATTATCTCCAAACTTCATGACAGGCCCAGAAAATCCAGAACCAAAGCCCACATCATCAGACTCTCAACACCCTCTTTGCACATAATTTTCTGTTTTTCTGAGTCAGATGCCTGAGGTCATTTCTTAGACTCTTTTCTTAGACTGAAATGCCCATGTGGGTTAGTATCACCCACATGATTTTGAGGAGCATCCTTAGAGCTCCACATCACAGTGGTTGCCAGACAAGTCTGGAAACGTTTCTGTCCACCCAGCAATCAGAAATCATGCCAGTTTTTTTTTTTTTTTTAACAAAGCTTACTGGGCTATAGACAGTGAACCCAAAATGTATTTGTACGCTTAATTTGGGGAGGGGGGGGGGGGTGCCCATAGAAAGGCTGTTCCATATTATAGAGCGCATCTAAGCGCGTTCAACGGGTGACGCAGATATAAACACAGAGACAGCACACAAGGGCATCGCACGTTGATGGAAGAACTGTCCACTGAATCAGTGAATCATTTACGTGAACCATCCAAAAGAACCGAAACACTCATTAATCGGAGCTAAAAATATAGATTTATTTTAACAGGCTTGTTTACACAAACTGTCAGAAAGAACCGATTTGCTTAAATGATTTGGTTTTCCCAGCACTACATGAGAGAGAGGGTAGACAATTTGGCATGTTTGATATCTCCCTTGACTAGACTGCTGTGTTTGCAATACAGTGTGAAAAATGTGGTGTTTTGTGATGTAACAGCAATACTCGTTCGAAAATTGAGCTTCTGGAAAAGTTACACTATTGTGAAAATAGCTGTCACACTAAATTTTCATGCTACTAAGTGTAAAGTTAGTTACTACTTTCAGTTAACTTCCCAACACTGTATACTGTATTAGATTGGGAGAGATGTTTGTATAAAGTTTAATCCGAAAAACTTGATCATAAGTAGCCTTTGATAAGTGGTACATACCTGTACCTCAGTGAAGACTCAGTGAAGATATGAGATAAATTATTGAGGACATGTAGGGACACGGAATTCAGAAAAGAGGCCAGCCATTTTATAGCTCTATTTTCATGACTGGTTCTCATGTGACAGTTTTTGCCATCTGAAATCCATAATGCTACGATCCGGAGAAGAGAGAGAGAGAGAGATTACAAAAAGGAAGAGAGAGAGAAAAATGGAAGGAGATAAAGACAAAGCCACATCTGGCATCCCTTGCACTGCTGCATATGTGCTCCATCATGGATACTTCATATAGGTCTCCATGGTTACCCCAACTCTTTAGCCAATCAGAGTAGAGGCCTCACCGTGCCACAGGAGGGGAGTCGAGGGTTCAGTGTCATCCTCAGAAAGAATTTGCATGTCTTTAATTACATCCACACCACAACTTTGCCACATACCCAGTAACCGAGTTGACTTTCAGGAAACTTTCTCAAAGAAAAGATTACCACCAAGCCTTTTATAACACACTACTGCTGTAAAATAGTTATTAGGCTGGGTGACAAGTGACCACACCAACATCTGCTTGTCCATCTTGTGGAGAACTTTTTTACAGTACATGTTATTTAGATCAATTGAGCTGTTATCGTGGTTTCAGCTCACAGTGGTACTGTATGCGATGTCTGTCATTACAAGCAACACTCTTTTTATTCCTTGTTTTTTAAAGAAATATTCCGTGTTCAATACAAGTTAAACTCGGTCTATAGTATTTGTGGCATAATGTTGATTACAACAAAAATTTATTTAGACTCATCCCTCCTTTTCTTAAAAAACAAAAAGCAAAATCGAGGTTACAGTGAGGCACTTGCTGAAGTGAATGGGGACCAATTTTGAAAGTTTTAAATTTACTTAACATAAGCTACTGAAAATAAATGTGTAACCCAACTTTTCAAAAGTAATTAACCTAACTGAAAGTAAGTAACCATAATCTGAACAAGAATTTGCTAAATAATGCACCACACTGTGTTTTGTACTAAAAAGTAATTAGATTACATTTTGGATTGACACCATGTCACCCAATTTACTATCCACCTGCTATCCTGTATTTTCAAGTTTCTACTTTCTTCTTTTTTTTTCTCAGGACGGACATACAATGATCTCAATCAATATCCTGTCTTCCCTTGGGTCCTCACAAACTATGAATCTGAAGAGCTGGACCTCACAATTCCCAGCAACTTCAGGGATCTTTCAAAGGTACACACACACACCCCCACACACACACAGGTGTATGATATATATTAGCAGTTGACTGATATTGGTTTGATATATAGAGAGCAGGGTGGCTGATATAATGCTGACATACACTCACCAAGCACTTTATTAGGTACACTATGGTCCTAATAAAGAGCCTGACATGGTCTTCTACAGTTGTAACCTATCTGCCTCAAGGTACGGTGTGTTGTGCATTCTGAGATGCTATTCTGCTCACTACAATTGTGCAGAATGGTAATCTGAGTTACCGTAGCCGTTCTGTCAGCTTGAACCAATCTGTCCATTCTCCAATGATCTCTCTCATAAACAAGGCGTTTCTGTCTGCAAAACTGCTGCTCACTGGATATTTTTTTTTTGGCACCATTCTGAGTAAACTCTAGAGACTGTTGAACTTGAAAATCCCAGGAGATCAGCAGTAACATAAATACTCAAACCAGCCCGTCTGGCACCAACAATCATGCCACGGACTAAATAACTGAGATCACATTTTTCCCCATACTAATGGTTGATGTGAATATTAACTGAAGCTCCTGACCCATATATGCATGATTTTATGCATTGCACAGCTGCCACATGATTGGCTGATTAGATACTCACATGAATAAGCAGGTGTACAGGTGTACCTAATAAAGTGGTCGGTGAGTATATATATTACACACTTTAATGACAGCAAATGAGAAACTCTCAAAGTTCTTGCAAACAGCACACATTTAATAAAAACAAATTAAACTGCTTGTTTGCATACATGTATCTATCTCCATTTCTTCTCACCAGCTACTCTATACCTTCGTCAGTTTTTCTTGTTCTCTCTCTCTTTCTCTTGCTCTCATTTGCTTGCATTTCCATCTCAAAGCTCACTGACCTGAAAACAACGACATTCCTGCTTGAGCGTTTCTCTCTATAAATATCTACCTCTCTTTCTCACACACACTTATCCTCATTTTTAAATGATTCTTTCTAAAAATGCAGACTAGAAGACTACACTAAACAAGTAAACAACACTGTTTTATCAGTCTACCAGGAAACAAAGTAATGTTTACAAGATACCAGGTTGGTACAAGTAATGTTTTTCAGTAATAAATTATCCCTGGATTTGCCTGATTTTGCCAGGTTAGTTTCACTAAATCTTTGAAAGATACTCAAGGCACTTGGCTTTCCAACTTAATAGCACTTGATAGTTATTTAATGAGATATCCATAAGCAGAACTGTCTATTTTGTTTTGTTTTCTGAGAGATGACTGTAAAATAATTACTTTTTACTTTCGGATGGAAAATCACCCGCATTTTTCCATCATCTGATTTCCATCTGTTTTTCCTCATTGGTCTTTTATTGTGGTATACTCTATTTCAGATAAACCCGCCCCTAAACAGCATGTAAAATAGAACCACTGTCCTTTTCTCCATATCGTGGCGCCATTTTGTGGTCCGTTCTTTTATCTTATCGAGGCCCATTTGGCCCTTTTCGCGGCTGACCCACTGGCCCGCTCGGTTCTCCCAATGGTCCGCCCCTGATCGGCCCTAAAGTGTGTCGGCCCACCGGGAAATGTCCGGTATGCCAGATTACCAGTGTAGCCTTCATCTTTTCTATCTTTTCCAGTAATATCATTAATATCTCCGCTAAAATGTAATTTCTTACAGCACTTTAGTCCCTGAACATGTCAGCATGGGACCAGCTGGGCAGAAGAAGCCCCCTCGCCTGAGGAAGACAGTGATGTATTGTAATGTATGCCTGTGACATCCTCTCTGTGCTGTTTACCAGCTTGAGCTACCTTTATTAGCTGGAGGTCACAGGCCTGCGGCCATCCTGACGCATGTCCTTGGCCAACCTGGGGCTCTAACATCTGAAGGTTCACTGCTGCTGAAACAAAAACAGGGGCTTTAACCTCCCTCCCCATTCACTTGCTGTGAAGACCCTTGCCTTTGTTCTATAATGTATGGAGGGGTGTGCAGCCTTCGGGGCAAATGAGGGTAGTGGATGGAGTGTGTGTTATTGCAGATAATGAGGTTGTACTGTCTTTGCAGTGAATATGCTTTGTTAAATTGCTGTTCTTTTTTTCCTAAAACATTACTAAAATGTGTGTGCATCAGGGCTATTATAGATCTTATTTAGATATCAGTTTAGATTTGCTTAGTGTTCTTTTCTCTTTTTTTTACATTTCGTTTCTATCTTTGGAAAATGACTAGTTTTAGTTGCATTTATATTTTGTTTAAGTGTTAGTTTTAATTCCATGTAACACCGACCTTTTATAGTTCCATTTGCCAATGACATTGCACACAAAACAGAGAACTGTAAATGGTTGTTTAACATATCAGTCTGTGTTTTCTTGTTCAGCTAAGTGGTTCTTTTTGACATAAGAGTCCATAACCACTTTATTAGGCACTTCTCTGCACCTATATATTCATGTGATTATATAATGAGCCAATTGTGCATTGTATAAAATCATGCAGATATGGGTCAGGAGCTTCAGTTAATGTTCACAGCAACCATCAGAATGGGGAAATATGTGGTCTCAGTGATTTCGAACATGGCATGCTTTTTGGTGCCAGATGGGCTGGTTTGAGTATTTTGAGGGTTTTCACACACAACAGTCTTCAGAGTTTATGGTGCCAGAAAACAAAAAACATCCAGTGAGTCGCAGTTCTGCGGACAGAAACACCTTGTTGATGAGAAAGGTCAACGGGATGAGAAAGGCTACGGTAACTCAGATAACCCCTCTGCATCTCAGAATGCACATCACGTTGAACCTTGAGGCGAATGGGTTACATCAGTAGAAGACCACGTCGGGTTTAATTTCTGTCAGCCAAGAACAGAAAGCTGAGGCTGCAGTGGGCAAGGCTCATCAAAACTGGACAGCTGAAGACTGGAAAAACGTAGCCTTGTCTGATGAATCTTGATTTCTGCTGAGGCACACAGATAGTTGGGTCAGAATTTTGTGCCAACTGCATGAATCTTGTATCAACAGTCCAGGCTGGTGGCAGTAGTGCAATGATCTGGGGAATGTTTTCTTGGCACACTTTGGGTCGGTTAATACCAATCAATCATCGCTTGAATGCCACAGCCTATTTGAGTATTGTTGCTGACCATGTGCATCCCTTCATGGCCAAAATTTACCAATCTTCTAATGGCTAGTTCCAGCAAAATAACGCACCATGTCACAGAGCAAAATTTTAATTTAATAAGTTTTGTGACCACACAAATTATCGGCTTACTAAACATAATCGATGTACAGGATGTACGTGAATGTACGCAAGTGCACTCACTGATTGAAAATACAAAAACAGTCATTTTCTATTGATTTCGCTGATTTTACTTTTTGACTTTAAGTGTAAAGTTGCAGTATATTTTCTGTTTAGTTTTCAGTATTTTTCAATCTACTGTTTTTATTTTTTTTGTCTATGTACTTTCCGTTGCAAATAATAGCCTTGGCGTGCATCCGTTCTACAGAGTATTACTGCTAAATGTCTGTACAATTTTAGTAGACACCTACATGTGTATGTCCTTAATATAACCTAAAGCAAATATCACCATCTTGCATTGCAAATATGCATCTTGGAAAACATACAAGTTGGGCTGCCGGTTCATCTGAATGCACCCTCCATTAATTTCTCACCTGCCATTCTCACACAACACCCAAAGCCCAGACATGCAAGCCGCTCACCGCCATCCTGTGAGCCATGGTCACGTGACCTTCCCAGCAGGAAACAGCTGCCAGTCATATTGGTGAGAATGCCCTCTTGCTCCATAGTGATGGGCAGCATTGTGCAGTACTGCAGAAATATCCTGCTTGATATGTACCATAATTCACATCTCAACCGCACCTACAATACACACCTGAAGTTATTCCACCAATGGTGTGTGCATTCAACTGTATGCCAAATATCTGAAAACAGGTCTCTGTTCTCCCCCGGGCAAGTACTAGCAAATTTTTGCATGGCAGCTACATTGACATGGCAGACAGATTTATTAGAATCTAATGATTATTTCCAGCGTGATTGTCAGGTAGCTGATAGAAAAAGTAGCCGTCTCTCTCACAGCTATTAATTGGCGCGTGCTAATGCGAAGCCATCATATGCTAGGCCCTCGCAGAACATGTCAGCACCAAGTCTCTGCTGCGATTTCACTTTATTCCACTTCTTTTGTGCAGCTTTGACAGGAAATTAGATGAAGTGTCTCCGACGGATCTTTTTGAGTGGGCTAGTGAGGTGGAGCTGAGAACTGACAGCAAACATAATTACCTGAGTTGTGCAAATCTCTTGTTATTAACGTCTGATTGTTCATGTGGACATAATTTATGTTGACTGGACTTGCATTTGTACAATTATCTCACCAAATATGAATCCCTATGTATCAGTCAGCAAGCTTATTTTTATGTTTTGTTCGTTGTTTATCAATAGATTTTTGTTAACTTTTTGTTAAAATGCAAAAGGGTCATATAATGAATCTGATTTTCCTTGAACATTTGAGATAAATAAAAGAGTCAACTTCACTTTGAACATAGTGTAACTTTCAATCTCAAAAAATGCGGTAACTTTCCGATCTCCAAACATAACTTAATCATCGGTGGAAAAAAAACCTACAATGTTACTAGAAAAACTAAAAAGCTATGAAATGGCTTGTTTCATACTTCTGAAACTTTTTTTTGTCAGACAGATGAATACATTTGATGAGTGTATATACAGTAGAGATCTACATTTGCACATCAACAATGCCCATTTGGTATTTACAGTCTCAGTGAGGAATTACGGAGGAAACAGATGTTCAAATAATCGGAATAATTAAATTAAATAAAATTAAAATGTATGGAAGTATGCTAAATCCTGTGCTGTTCCCTGCTGTGTGTAGCGCCTGCTGCTCTGCATATCCTTCTGAAGGAATTACGATTATATAATCCTGATTATATCAGTCTGATCATAATGATGCATTTCTGCACTTACTATGTTTTGACCCTGTCACAATATAATTCAGGCTTTGCAAAGCTGCTACTGAGGATTTATATACAGTATATATATATATATATATATATATATATATATATATATATATATATATATATCAGACTGATCAGACACAACATTAAAACCACCTGCCTAATATTGTGTAGGTCTCTTGCCACCAAAACAACAATCATTGTTGATTATCTAATCTGCCAATCATGTGGCAGCAGTGCAGTGCATAAAATCATGCAGATACAGGTCAGGAGCAGATACAGGTCAGTTGATGTTCACATCAACCATCAGAATAGCGAAACATGTGATCTCAGTGATTTGGACTGTGGCATGATTGTTGGTGCCATATGGGCTGGTTTGAGTATTTCTCTAACTGCTGATCTCCTGGGATTTTTACACACAACAGTCTCTAGAATTTACTCAAAATAGTGCCAAAAACAAAAAAACATCCACTGAGCTGCAGTTCTGTGGACAGAAATGCCTAGTTGATTATAGACTGGTTAAAAATGACAAAGTCTACATAAACTCAGATAAATGCTCTGTACAATTGTGGTGAGAAGAATAACATCTCAGAATGATATTATGAGATGTGGGTTGGCGCTGTTTTAGTGGCACAAAGGGGACTTACACAGTATTAGGCAGGTGGTTTTAATGTTGTGGCTGATCAGAATATTGGTGCCAATGTATTTTATTTTTAAACTCCTTCATAATGCTTTAGAGTAGCTATTACTTTCTTTCAGTGCTCCTCATTTTGTGCCATAATGCAACTTTAAAGGGATAGTTCACCCAAATATTATCTTATCATTTACTCACCCTCAGCTCTTTTGGTCCATACAATGTGAATGGGTGCCAAAATGTTTGATCTCCAAAAATTACAAAAGTCAGCATAAAGCACATAATGGCATCATAAAAGTCATCCATAAGACTTCAGTGGTTAAATAAATATCTTCAGAAGTGATATTCAATGGTGTGGGTGAGAAACAGGTCACTTTCACATTCATCTTTGTGTGTTTTTGGTGATTCACATTCATGCCTACTGCCCCCTACTGGGCAGGGAGAAATCTTTCAAGTAAAAAAGGACTTAAATGTTGATGTTTCTCACCCACACCTATCATAACACTTCTGAAAATTTGAATTAAAATACTGGAGTCATATGGATTACTTTTGTGATGCATTTATGTGCTTTTTGGAGCATCAACATTTTGGCACCGATTCACTTTCATTGTATGGACCTACAGAGCTGAAAAATTCTTCTAAAAATCACATTTTGTGTTCTGCAGAAGAAAGATAGTCATACTAATCTGAGATGGCATGAGAGTGAGTAAATGATGAGATAATTTTCATTTTTGGGTGAACTATCCCTTTAAACATCTTGGGTACTAACCTGACAGAATTAGTTTTCTTGCTACCTCCTTGTCCAGCTTTTTGCCATACATCACCAGTGTCAGAAATTAACTTTTCCATAAAGGGTAAATAATTGCCCACTGGGTTTAATTTTGAGAGGCATGTTTAACGTTTTAAGGGCATTTTCTTTCTAAATATATAAAAATATACAGTGTCATTCTTATATTAAAATATATACATTTATTCAAGTTACATAATTTCTCTATTTCTCTATACAAGTTAAGCTCAATTGACAGCGTTTGTGGCTTAATGTTGATTACCAAAAAATATTATTATATTATTGAAATATTATTTCGACATATCCCTCCTTTTCTTTAAAAAAGCAAAAATCGAGGTTACAGAGAGGCACTTACAATGGAAGTGAACATGGCCAATTTGTATAGGGTTTAAAAGCAGAAATGTGTAGCTTATAATTGTATAAAAGCACCTATATTAATTCTTCTGTTAAAACTCTAAAGCTGTAATGTTGTTAAATCATAATTTTTACAGTCATTTTAGGGTTTTAGGGTTTGTATACATTACACCACCATGGCAAAAAAAGTTGTTAAATTGTCTAACTTTACACAGAAAAGGTTAGTAAGTGATTTTATCACACTAAAATCATGTTAACACACATATATTGTATGTCTTGTGACTATACTTTTGAAACTGAGTATTTGAATGTTCAAATATTGGCCCCATTGGAAAAGGAGGGGCAAGTCAAAATAATTTTTTGTGGTAATCAACATTATGCCACAAATGCTTGATTGAGCTTAACTTGGATTGAACCAGGGATATTCCTTTAAGATCCATATGAGATGTTATCGATGTTATCAATAATAATAATAATAACAAAAAAACTGCCCCCATATTTTGAACTTTAAGGACATTTTTGCCACAAGCCCCCCTACATTTCTGACCCATCCACGGAGAAATGCATTTTGGGGTAAAACCGGGCTTGGCTGCTAAAGACCCTCATTTACTTCCAGAGATGCCATATCTGTTTTCTCCCTCACCTATCTCGCTCACTTTTTGGCACTCGTCAAGCCCGTTTCAAAGATGCATATGCTTTGTTTTGACTTGCCGGAGCTTGATTGTATTAGACTGAAGCTTCACATAGTGTGCTTGGTGGTTGACGAGGCCAGTGAAAACAACTGCAACTCCTGCTGACAGCACACTGCCGGCACACAGCTCCATAATGCAATATCCTCTGATATATGAAATACAGAATGCGACTCTTCTAGGGAGGTATTGCAGATAGCACCAAATTACGGCACTCTCGTTTTGTCATCAATAAATGACTCCAAATCTCATGACATATACTTTGAACATAAGAGAGTTGCCCATGGAGTTATAATTGTTCTTGAGTTTGTGGTTTGTTTGCAGCAAAGTGAGGTAAACAGTGTTAGAGGAAGACTTGTTTTGAATATAGTTTTGTGGTTAGTTGTCATTGCATATCATTAGCTTCACCATACAGACCTGTCAGAAGCAGTTTCTGCTGTTGTCCATGCCAATGTAGTTACATGATTAGAATGTGGGAAAACTGTAATGACAGTATGTTTACTTATTTTAATTTCCGTGATCTAAGGTAAGTGGTTACAGTCATATAGACAATATGACATACACATTCACTGTGGTTATCTGACACTTATAGTATATCAGATAAGACACCATTTATGACAAAAGATTGCATCTTTATCATTTGAATTCAGAAGGATACAAAATTGGTGCATCTTTTTTACCTGCAAAATATGAGAGTTGGAGGTTAATATTTTTAAGAAGAGCAGAGTGATTACAAATTAGCATAACATCTAATCAAATGCATTACTCCCAGTTATATCTGAGTGAACAAAGGGATACTCGGAAGATGTTATGGCCTCTTAAATCCTATCCTATTTTATGAACCAAAAAGCTTTTTAATTGGCTGCCAATTAGATTATTTTACAGATACTGTCCCATACACTGGGGGTATTTTGAATAGGCCTGCTTTAATTAGGTTACTAGGGATCTGTTCAGACTCTTCATCAAACACTTGAATAAGAGGTGTGATATTATATACATGTGTGACCTTTATTTTATGCCTATTTGTCCAAATTATAATTAGTGATCTGAAAATCACTTGCTCTTTTATTTATTTTTTTATTAAAATTTTGGTTTGGTGAATGTTTAACAGAATATTATAACTACTATAAAATATATATTAGATAATGATAGATATTCTATCCTGTGGAATTTTTCCAGTCAATTCATATACTCTGCATAAGGTGCCATTAAGGCCGAATGTAATATTGCATTAAAAAAGCTAAACGCAGTGTAATGAATAAAACATGTTGCGGGTGTCTTAAACATCGTTTTTAAAAGTTCTTTTAACATGACACGTATTCTTACAAACACATCACTGTGGTGAACAATTGGACCAGATGACATTCCATGAGCCAGTTTATGGCAGAGCCCCTCCCTAACTTTCAAGGCAAAGAAAAGTTGCTCCATTTTGATTGGATCGTGGCAGGACCAATACAAACAAATGTCAAGCACAGCCATCAGATAAGCTGATCGGACAACTGCCAGACACCCCTCACAAGGCAGGAAAGACCTTCCAACATGTTGGAAAAGACTTCTCATTGGTCCATGAGTGGTTTCTTAGCAACCTCTCAAACCCCCCTTCCTAAGGCCAGAGGTGAGAAGGACCATATAATTCTTCAAGACCTCTCGAAGCAGCATTAACTTACCATGTGGCAAAAGCTGAAACAAAGAAGCCACAAAGACAAATCTTTACACACATATTCCTAACACGGACACCAACTGCAACACATCCACTCCATGTTTGTTCATGGAACTGTTTATGTAAATTGCAGTTGTTCAATTAGCACAATAGTTCACACAAACTGAACTATGGTGGTATAAATTAATGCATGCATAATATTTAATCATTTAAAATCATGTTTGTCTCTATATATTCTGTAGTAATTTTGAAGAGGTTTGGTAAAGGAAAAATGGATAGATGAGACTTCAAAGACTTTGTTCTAAATATGTACTCTGAAATATGTAAATGTTCCACACAGAGAAGGGAGGGTGAGCCACACTTTGTGGGCCCCATCCAATGTCAGCAGCCAATCATAACCCTGAAACAGGAAGGTGCCAAACTGAAATATCCTCCTCATCAGGAAGATATAAAGCATCCTTACAACAACAACAGTTTTGTTTGGGGAGAGAAGCAATAACAGAATTATAATTAACATCCTGAGTACCCGTCCAGAGGGTCGTTAACAGAATACAAACCATCAAACATGCTAAGTCTCACTCCATGAGAGAGAAGATAACAGATCTTCCAATGTTCTTAGTCTCCATCTGAGAGACAGATGAAGATCGACCAAGTACCGAGACTCACCATGAGACTATTGCATTGGCAAGTTCGGAATCCCTATTCCAGGGATGTAACTACAGTGACAAGATTTAGCTCTGGTGAGCAAACCTTCTCTTCAAGTTTTGTGCATCTGCGTGTTCCAGATGATGAATCTTGCACCCACATAAGGGCTGTATATCTGCGTATTCCAGATTGAAAGATCCCTGTCTGTGCTTCCAGGAGATCAGCATTCCTCAGCTCCTTCATGTCCAAGGCTGTTGAAATGGAATCCAGCTCCTTCCCCACTGTAACGTGGCTCTGAGCCCCAGTGGAAGACGTCGCCATCACCAAACGCATCGATTAATCAAGGAGAACGTAAATATCACTGCTAAACCTCTTTCCAGAGACCTTGGCATTAGTGTATACTATCAGTTTATGATTAGATTGCATAACCTGTGTATCAAATGTATAGCAAATAATCTATGAGTTATTTGTTTAATTATGAATAATTTAATTATTAATATTTTCATCGCATTGATTAACAGAGAAACAGTAACTTATCTTCCATTAGTTAATAGTCATAATTTGCCATTGCTACATACAGTTCATCCACTTGCATATTTCAATCCTTTGCACTTTTATTTACCTAGTAATTTGTTATATATTAGCATATTAGTACCATTTATTTTTGTTTATCTTTTTGTAAATAAAACTAATTTTATTACAACTGTGTGTTCCTTGTATTCATGATGCAGATGAGCTCTAAATATTAGGCCGAATTCAATCAATTTATAAAAAAGATTAATCAGATGACCAACTCTCTCCAATTTAGATACTTTTTATTTATTAAATGGTCCATTTGGATCATACTTTTACTGTTAAGTTGAAACTTCTTAGCTGGTCCCCCGAGAATGGAGAAAGGGGCCATCTGATATTAATAATCACATACACACATACACCTTAAGTGAAGTGTGGTCAAAATTCACCACATACTTTGGTGTCTTCTGTGAGGCCCAGTTCATTTCATTAGGTGCCAGGGTGACTCTCACTACATATTTTGGTACCTTGTGTGAGGCCTAATCTAGATTGAAATGAGCCTTCTGTTTTATCAACACAAGTCAATCGTCTTGTGAAGAAGGGTTGTGATCTCCGCACGCAGGGTGGCAGAGTTCTCGCCCTGCCTGGTGTACCTGCAGGAGGGCCATGGCATGCAGGGCGGAGGCGGCCTGTTCAGCGGCACTGTAGGCTTTGGCCAATTTCCCTCATAGGAGACCTCTCCAAAAGAGAGAGATAGCTTGATTGGATCTGTGGCAGTAGACAAATCTCTTCATACTTTGTATCAAATGAACAAATTAAGATTATTTTTAATCTGGCAACACAGCAAACATTGTAACCAAAGTAAGTGCACTTAGTTTATAGCTTGGACAATGCCATACCAAATCATGTTAATTGAGACATAGAAGAAATTGTTTTACTGCTAAAGTTTTTTTTTTTTTTTATGTTTATCCTTAGTATTCTTTTGAAAATGTGGAGACTTAAGGCTAGATGTAGGAACTTTTTTCTTTCCACATTTCTCCAGAAACCTTTTAGAAATAACATGCTTATTTTTTCTTATAGCCATTATTTTAGATCTACAAAACGTATATTTAGCCATAGTTTACTCTTAATGCCAATGGTCAAAGGATGTGGTGAGGTGTGTGCGTTTGTCCATGCTGTTCCTCCCCTGGAACTCGGCCAGATCAATGAGCAGGGGGATGTGGTGAATTTACAATTTTCCATCCGTTGCACATTTATTTACCTATTAATTTGTTATCTTTTAGCATTTTAGTACCATTTTGTACCAAGTTATTCTTGTTTATCTTTATGTAAATAAAACTAACTTTATCTGTGTGTTCCTTGTGTTGCTGATACAGAAGAGCCCTAAAGGTTAGGCCGAATTTTTAGAACCCTTCAGATTAATCAGATGACCAACTCCCTCCAATACTCATGATTTAATTTTATTGAATGGCCCATTTGGATCATTCTTTTACTGTTATGTGAAACTCCTTAGCTGGTGCCCCAAGGATAGAGGGAGGGGTAGTCTGATATTAATAATTACACACACATACACCTTAAGTGAAGTGTGATAAAAATCACCAAATAATTTTGTGTCATTTGTAAGGTCCAGTTCATTTCAATTGGTGCCAGGGTGATTCTCACTACATCACTGGAATACACAGCAAGGTGCCACGCAACAATAAAAAACATCTGTGTAGCGCATGTTAACATACAAAAATTATTTTAAAAACAGCGCAGATGGATGCCAAAATGCATTCCACACTAATACATTTTCAGTTAGAAGCTCCATTTTCTGATTACGAATGTCATTGTTTTCCAAAGTATGCAGTACTAGGAAATGTTTTCGAAAGTCGGTGGAGAAAAATGACATTCCATTGTGGATTAGAGGCATAAATGTAGCAAGATCAATTGCATTTTTAACAAAAATGTGTGTGGACGTTCCCTTTGGCCACATTCATGCAAATTCGTTTGAAAACGTAGTTTTTAGTTTCCTAACGCCATGGTTTTCCAAAGTATGTGGTAATGGAGAGTGTTTTCGAAGCTCTCTGTTTACAGGGAAGGAAAATTTATCAGCTGTCTTGCAATCTCTGCATCTGTTGTTGGGTGTTTGGTCTGAATTGCTTACTGAATGAGCATCTGGGAAGTCTTACATTTACACAAACCTCTGTTTTTATTTAAGACTGATAGGGTCTTGAGTAAGACAATTACTTGAGTGGTTGTTCACCCTTTAAAGTGCACGAGCATGTCAATGAATTCTGAAGAATAAATTGTAAAATGGCTAGAGTATGTATAAAGAAAATATATAGGACAATGGCATATATTGTAGCTTGTGCATTAGACTTATTGTGAAATCTTAAAATAATAGCATAAAATTATTAAAGAAGTATCACAACAATGGAACAAATTATTAAGCTGCATTTATTAAGCTGCTTCAGACTTTCTTCCATTACTTCCTCCATAATTCATACAGCAATAAATGACTATATTGACACAAAACTGTAAATCTTAAGATGGACAGCACTGAAGCTATTTAAAATGGCACTGGAAAATATTTGTGTTGCTTCTCTGCTCCACAACTGCTGTGCTGAACTGGGCAAAATCTCCATGCCATGCCAAACACAATATTTCTCTGGTTATGTGGGTCTGTTTGCTGCCATGAGATGGACTCACTCATCTTGCAGCCAGCACTTACACTGGTCCCTAAGAAGGTTTTAACAGTGTGTTAGACTTCCTGTAGCTGCCTGCCCAATCACAGTCTGCCCTTGGCAGATCACATGGCAGATCATTATCAGCCCATAAATCTCAACAGATCTCATAAACTTCTTTTTCATTTGCCCCAACCGTGCTAACTTCGGCAAGGATGGTCATTAAAAAGGAATGGTAAGGGGAACGTTTTTGAAGTATGGGAAAATAAAAGACAAAGTTACTTTGTAGATATTTCATATGATCTGAATTGGGTCTGCAAAAAAGTTAAAAAATTATGTAACTAAATGTGATGAATTCGGAAATGGACACAGAAGTGTTGGTAAATTTTGTTACACAATTAGTATAGCTAAAAAAAATAGTATAACAGATTGTGTTGCATTTGTATAGTAAAAATGGACACCAAACCATTATGTCCATTCAGATTAAGTTGCATGATTATTTTTCCCTATATGAACATTATCGTCTGCATTAAATTCTGTAATTGTTTTCTTCTCTATGCAAAAATGCCCAATATAGCTTAGCTCCTTAACATCTTTGTTATGACATTGCTCAGTTATTTATGCCATGCTTTGAGTCTAGACAAATTTCCCACAGTTCTCTAAACAACTAGATGCTCTCCCACGCTCACACTTAACTCTTTGAGATGTAGGGCAGTATTGATCTTCCTCTAGGGCCGGCCCTGTGCTCTTCATTAATAACACATAAGTATATTAATATTGACTGCCCGAGTCCCAATGTCACCTGCTAGAATGGTTGTTTGAAAACCATTTGTTCCAGTCTCTTGAAGTTTTTTTATGCAAAGGTGACAATGATTATTTTGTAAAAAACAAAACAAAAGAAAAAAAAAAACAGCCAAAACAGCTACATTGTGAGAGGCCTTTATTAGCTATTTTAAATAGATATTTAAAAACTAAAAAGAAAATCATAATGTAATGTAATTAGTATTTGAGTAGTTGACATTAGAAACTTTGTGGAACTTGACATGTCTAGTGGTGTGACATATTATACTACATCTTAAAGTATTTCAAACAGCATTTTTTTCATTCTTTTAAAGTTATTATACTTTAAATTCAGTGTTTATGACCATATCAAGTAAGAGACTACATAGTCTCTGAATCTTTGTACTTTTAAAGATACATTTGTCACACCAGGACCTTTTCAAATGAAATAGGACATAAAAGAAGTAATTAAAACTGTGGAAAAACATAAGAATTTTGTTACAAACATAAGCTAAAATATACATCCATGAAAGTCTCATATCCAAAAGTCTCATGGGGGGGTGGAGAGAATTCCAAGGCTGAATAAATGCCAGTGTGTTTGTTTATTCTAGACATTGTGCAGGATTTTGTAGAGTGCTTTAACTGCAGAGGATGGTCTTCCCAATGCAGTATGGATCTACAGGGTGTAAATCAGGTCAGACATGGTTAAGCCAGACTAGTTTAGTTGTTGTCTTTAGCTGAGGCTTTTCAGATTGCCTTACACACAGAAACACTACAACACTGCTGCATCTTACTCCTATAACAATATAGTTTTATGCACAAATATATATTCACACATTATCCTTTAAAAATATATTTTAAACATGAACATACAACTACACACACACACACACTAACTCATGAACGCTTCAACGTGAAATGGTGTTCACAACCCGTTTTAGAATCAGAATCAGAATGAGCTTTTATTGCGTGGTATCATGGTATATCATGGTGATAGAAGCTTCCAGTGCAAGAGAATGCAACATATATACATACATACAAACATATACATTTATACATATATACATATAGTGACATAAAAAATAAGATATAACAGATAAAAAAGATAAATATACAATAGCACAATAATGTTGTTAGAATATTTTATATACAGATATACAGTTATATGCAGGTGATGTAATGTATTGAAGAAGGTAGGAGGTAGGATATGTTACAGAATATAAATGAGATATGGATTTAAGTAGGAATGGATGGATTGAATATGGCACATGGTTGTATTGACCAAAGGAAAGTATTTGGGTGCAGTTTTAACTGTTCATGAGGTGGATGGCCTGAGGGAAAAAACTGTTCCTGTGTCTTGCTGTTCTAGTGCTCAGTGCTCTGTAGTGCCAGCCAGAAGGCAGCAGTTTGAAAAGGAAGTGTGCTGGGTGAATGCGGTCCTTTTCGTCACTGTGGATGTGTACAGTTCTAGCAGGGTGGGTAGGGGAATGCCAATAATACTCGCAGCAATCTGAATTATACTTTGAAATCTTCTGATGTCTGACTCGGTTGCTGAACCAAACCAGACAATTATAGAAGTGCAGAGGACAGACTCAATAACTGAATTAGCAACACCTGTGGCAGTTTGAAATTCCTCAACTGGCGAAGAAAATACAACATCTGCTGGGCCTTTTTCAAAACTGTGTCTATATGGGTCTCCCACTTCAGGTCCTGTGAGATGTAGTGCCCAGGAACCTGAATGACTCCATTGTTGACACAGTGTTGTTCAGAATGGTGAGCGGGGTTAATGTTGGGGTGTTTCTCCTGAAGTCCACTATCATGTCCACTGTTTTAAGCATGTTCAGCTTTGTGTTCAGATTTACTTTCATACTATGACATATTCCTGATTGAAACATGATATTTAATGTGAAGAAATTGTAGGGTGGTACTACCCATTGCAAATTTTCAGATTATGAAAATTGTTATCAAAATGATTGGTGGTTACAGAGGAGGGGATGAAAAATAAGAGTGCATTTTAATGAAGGATTACATAGACAAACTTTAAAATGTTAATAATGTGCACTGTTTACAGTATAATGAATCATCTCAGAAAGACCAAGAACCATTTTATAATGAAAGTAAAAAAGAGATTATTTGGATTTCATGGACCAGAATGCATCGAACATGGTATGCTGAAACATTCCATACGTTTATATTGTTTGTTTATGTGTAGTCATTTATATATATTTTCTGTATCCCTAAATTCAGAGCACCAACAAGCACAAACTACCCCATGGTTTCCACAAAGTCTCAACTCAAGAGAACCTGGGGATAGTAATATTATGTGTCAGACAAACCTCAAGAAAATCCACTTGTTTCTCTTCAGTGCTGGTCAAGTAGTTCTGCCGAGGGCGGAATGGCCATAGGGAGAACTGTAGGCTGGCCGCGATACGGTGCCGAATGGGCTGCGATAAGCTTAAAAGTACAGCAACGCCGCCTCCCCCACCCCACTAGTTAAAGGAAAATGTCCTTAATATTGCCATTTTGATACATAAATTATGTACACAGAACAAAAATGATTAGATGTTGATGTGGTTGAATGCATGTCAAAATGGTTTCTCATACTCAAATATTAAAACTTCCTGATTATTTTTCCTTTATGTTTTTTCTAGCCAATTGGAGCGCTGAATCCAAAGCGCGCTGTGTTCTATGTGGATCGCTACGAGTCATGGGATGAGGAAACTCCACCGTGCCACTACACAACTCACTATTCCACTGCTGCCTCTACCCTCCATTGGCTTGTCAGAATAGTAAGTCTCTAGATTGGATGGATGCAAGGAATTTGATGCCTAAAACATCTAAGTACCATGATTTACAGCATACTGTAGGTAACTCTTCAGTTTTTTTAACCGCAAGTAGCTACTGGCTTGTGTTGTGTCTTCTGTGAAATTTTATATTGTATCATGTTTGTCATATAAATGTAAAATAATATATAAAATAGAAAATATATATTATTAATTAATTTATGATGGGTTAACTGTGCTTTTAAGCAGCTTGGAAAATGCAAAAAAATTATGTCTAGCCTTTAGACAATTAGCTTATGATAGGAGGTGTACTGAATTGGAGGTGTACTTGCAGATTAATTTTAAGGCCTACCTTTAAACTCAGTGCCTGGAAGAAGCCACTACTTCAAAACCACCATAAAAAGCAAGACAACAGTTTGCAAGTGCACATGGGGGAAAATATCTTCCTTTTTGGAGAAATGTCCTCTGGTCTAATGAAACAAAGATTTAACTGTTTGGCCATAATGACCATCGTTATGTTTGTAGGGAAAAGGGTGAGGCTTGGAAGCCAAAGGACATCATCCCAATGGTGGAGCATGGGGGTGGCAGCATCATGATGTGGGGGTGCTTTGCTGCAGGAGGGACTGGTGCACTTCACAAAATAGATGGCATTATGAGGAAGGAAGATTATGTGGATATATTGAAGCAACATCTCAGACATCTGCCAGGAAGTTAAATCTCAGTCGCAGATGTGTCTTCCAAATGGACAATTATACCTCAAAGTATACCCTTGTATAAACAGTATGGCCCAAGTATACCTCAAAAGTTGTGGCAAAATGGCTTAAGTACAACAAAGTCAAGGTATTGGAGAGGCCATCACAAAGCCCCGACCTCAATCTGATAGAAAATTTGTGGGCAAAACTGAAAAAGTGTGTGAGAGCAAGGAAGCCAAAAACCTGACTCAGTTACACCAGATCTGTCTGGCCAAAATTCCAGCAACTTATTGTGAGAAACTTGTGGAAGGCTACACAAAACGTTTGACCCAAGTTAAACAATTTAAAGCCAATGATACCAAATTCTAACAAAGTGTATGTGATTAAAGAAATAAAATCTGAAATAAATAATTCATTTCACATTCTTAAAATACAATTTCTACGATTAAATGTCAGGAATTTTGAAAAACTGAGTTTAAATGTATTTGGCTAAGGTGTGTGTAAATTACTCAATGTAGGATACAGTAATAATATACAGTGTATATATATATATATATATATATATATATATATATATATATATATATATATACAGTGTATATATTTTAGAGATGCACCGATTGCAATTTTCTTGGCCGATTCCGATTTTTTGGCATGTGTATCGTAATTGGATTTTTTTCCAATTACGATTTTCTTTCTAAGATCTATTATTGACAGCATATACAAACAAAATCTACTTTTCTTCAATACAAAGAAAAGTCCAAAAGTTTGGAATAATGTACATATTTAGCTGTTATGGAAAAAAATTGGTACTTTTATTGACCAAAGTGGCATTCAGCTGATAACAATATAACTATTACAATTTGATAATTTTTTTTCTTAAACTACTTCTCATCAAAAATCTTTCATGTGCAGCAATGACAGCTTGGCATTCTAGCTGTCAGTTTGTCCAGATACTCAAGTGACATTTCACCCCACGCTTCCTGTAGCGCTTGCCATAGATGTGGCTGTCTTGTCGGGCACTTCTCACATACATTACAGTCTAGCTGATCCCACAAATGCTCAATGGGGTTAAGATCCAGAAAACTTTTTTCCAATTATCTGTTATCCAATGTCTGTGTATCTTTGCCCACTCTGTTTTCTTTTTGTTTTTCTGTTTCAAAAGTGTCTTTTTCTTTGCTATTCTTCCCATATGGCCTGCACCCCTGAGTCTCTCTGTGCTTGTTAGAGCCAGTTGTCCTTTGTCTTTGAAAACTGTAGTGTACACCTTTGTATGAAATCTTCAGTTCCCCGTCTGTCGCTCACTTCGACGTCGTGTCGAAGAAGCGACACTAGGGGTCTCTCTTGAGCGCCGAAAGATACCTCTGATCTATGAAAAAAGGCCAATGAGAGTTGGCGAACAGTATTTGCATACTCCGCCTCCGGATACGGATATAAAGGCGAGAGAAATACGCTCGTTCATTCAGTAATTTTCTTCGGAGCCGAAGGTCGTGTGTATGCAGTCAGCTGCGAGTAACACAACTGATCCTGCTTCTGATCCTCTGACGCTCTGCTTTGCTGTTGGATTTACGGCGCACTACAGCGGCTTTTCTCTTCACTGCCGGCGTGCAGTTTGCCCCTGGGCGCTTCGACAGCGCAGAGTTAAAAGAGTTGAAAGAGCGATTCTCTCCATAAAAGAGTTTATTTCTCTGAAAGAGCATTACACAGCGGCGTTGAACGTCCTTTTCAGGACGCGTCTTTATAAAGATGTAATTTCCGCCCCTGTGTAGTTTCTGGATGCTGTGATTTCTCCCCACCTCTCTCGGTCATAAAACACTGTCTTGCATGCCTGGGCTGCGATCACACGCAGGCAGTGTTTTATGAATGGTTCATGTTCTCAGTGCGAGAACATAGCCATGGCAACATTGCGGTCGTGTGGCTTTCTTTTGTAATGAGAGAAAGCCGTTTCAGCCGCCCCCCGCGCCTCGCCTCCTTCCTACGGGATTGACGCAGGCGCCGCGGGCGATGAACACGATTTGGGGACAATGACGGGCTCTGTTCGCCGGGTAAACCCCCTCGAACCTCCCGCCTCCCCGGCACGCTTGTTTGCTTCCTTGCTTCCGTCTGAGCTCGGGATGAGCATTCTCTCCATTGGTTCATCTTCTCAGTGTGAGAACATGGCCGTTATAGCATTGTGGTCGCACGGCTTTCTTTTGTAATGAGAGAAAGCCACTTCAGCCGCTCCGCCTTCTTCCTACGGGATCGGCGCAGGCGCCGCGGGCGATGAAGGCGATTTGGGGAATATGACGGGCTCTGTTCGCCAGGTAAACCCCCTCGAACCGCCCGCCTCCCCGGCACGCTTGCTTGCTTCAGAATTGGATGACATCACCGCGGCATCGGATGCTGATCGCTCGCCTGGGCCGCCACCCATCCCTTTGGTGCCCCTAGCGCAGAGGTTGGACGCGTGGCTTTCACTTCCCAACCCGTCTCGCTGGCTGGCCCGGACCATCCGACTCGGTTACGCAATTCAGTTTGCCAGGCCCCCGCCCCCCCTTCATGGGCGTCCGCTTTTCCGCAGTACACGGCGAACACGCCCTCTCTCTGCATGCGGAAATCGCGACTCTTCTGGCCAAAGATGCGATAGAGCCTGTCCCTCCAACCGAGATGAAGAAGGGTTTCTACAGCCCTTACTTCATCGTACCCAAGAAAAGCGGCGGACCTGCGAGTTCTCAACCGAGCGTTGCACAAACTCCCGTTCAAAATGCTCACGCTTAACCTGCGCCCGGCATCTAGATTGGTTCGCAGCGGTAGACCTGAAGGACGCATACTTCCACGTCTCCATCCTGCCCCGACACCGCCCCTTCCTGCGGTTTGCGTTCGGGGGCCAGGTGTATCAGTACAAAGTCCTCCCCTTCGGCCTGTCTCTGTCCTCTCGTGAGAGTTACTATGCAAAACCCACAGAGACCAGGTGCTCAGGCACCTCAGCCGTCTGGGGCTTCAGGTCAACTGGGAAAAGAGCCAGCTCACTCCAGTTCAGAGCATCTCTTTTCTCGGGATGGAGTTAGACTCGGTCTCAATGTCGGCACGTCTCACCAACGAGCGTGCCCAGTCAGTGTTGAACTGCCTCGCCGCCTTCAGGCCAGGCACAGCGGTCCCCTTAAAACTTTTCCAGAGGCTCCTGGGGCATATGGCGTCCTCCGCGGCGGTCGCACCGCTGGGGTTGATGCATATGAGACCGCTCCAACACTGGCTCCAGACCCGAGTCCCGAGACGAACATGGCGCCACGGCACGCACCGGGTAACAATCACCCCCGCCTGCCGTCAGACATTCAACCCCTGGACAGACCCCTGTTTGTTACGGGCTGGAGTGCCCCTACAGAAGGTGTCCAGATGCGTCCTGGTCACGACCGAAGCCTCCAGATTGGGTTGGAGCGCCGTTTGCAATGGGCACGCAGCCTCAGGCCGTTGGAAAGGGGCCCAGCTGCATTGGCACACCAACTGCCTCGAGTTGTTGACCGTCCTTTTGGCCCTGCGGAAGTTTCTCCCGTTAATTCGGGACGAACATATCCTAGTCAGGTTGGACAGCACCACTGCGGTCATGTACATAAATCGCCAAGGCGGCGTACGCTCCCGTCACATGTCACAACTCGCCCGTCGTCTCCTCCTTTGGAGCCAGCACCGACTCAAATCGCTGCATGCCACTCACATCCCCGGCAACCTCAATGTGATAGCGGACGTGCTGTCATGACAACGCTTGCCTGGTGGAGAGTGGAGGCTTCACCCCCACTCGGTTCAGCTGATTTGGGAACGGTTCGGCAAGGCCCAGGTAGACCCCTCTGCCTCCCGAGAGACCTCCCACTGCCCGCTCTGGTACGCCCGTTCAGAGGCTCCCCTCGGGGCAGATGCACTGGCACACAGCTGGCCGGCTGGGCTGCGCTGCGCAAGTACGCATTCCCCCAGTGAGCCTTCTTGCACAGGTGCTGTGCAAGGTCAGGGAGGACGAGGAGCAAGTCACTCTCGTGGCTCCTTACTGGCCCACTCGGGCCTGGTTCTTGGACCTTGTACTCCTCGCGACAGCTCCTCCCTGGCGAATTCCCCTGAGGAAGGACCTTCTTTCTCAGGGACGGGGCACGCTCTGGCATCCGCACCCAGACCTTTGGAACCTCCACGTCTGGCCCCCGAACGGGATGCGGAAGATCTAGCTGGTCTACCACCCATGGTCGTAGCCACGTTCAACCAAGCCAGAGCCCCTTTTACCAGGCAACTCTACGACCCTGAAATGGCGTCTGTTCGTGAATTGGTGTTCTTCCCGGACAGAAGACCCACAGAGGTGCGCAGTTAGGTCTGTGCTCCTGTTCCTACAGGAGAGGTTGGGGGGAGGCTGTCCCCCTCCACCTTGAAGGTTGTATGCTGCCACTATCACAGCTCACCACGACCCAGTAGACAGCAAGTCTCTGGGTAAGCACGACTTAATCGTCAGGTTCCCAAGAGTTGCCTGGAGGTTAAACCCCTCCCGGCCAAACCTGTTTCCCTCCTGGGATCTCTCGGTGGTCCTCGCCGGTCTTCAGAGATCCCCCCCTGAGTCGCTAGAATCAGTTGGCTCAGGGCCCTCTCCTGAAAAGACGGCCCTGCTGATCGCGCTCACTTCCATCAAGAGGGTCGGGGGCCTGCAAGCGTTCCCTACTAACGACACTTGCCTGGAGCTCGGTCCGGCGGATACTCATGTGATCCTAAGACCTCGACTGGGCTATGTGCCCATGGTTCCTACCACGCCCTCTGGAGATCAGGTAGTGAACCTACAAGCGCTGCCCCGG